>JASTWR010000541.1:102500-115235 GCA_030770355.1 Harpagoxenus sublaevis | reverse complement strand
ATTAGCTGCACCGGAGAGTGGGGGTGAGACGTAGAATATGTGGTGGTTTTGGAACGCATTTTTCCGAATTGCCCGATACGTAATAGTTTTAAACTATTTCTCATTTATTTATCAGATCGGCTACATTTCACGTGCAAAAATATAGGTAAGTGTAAAATGCAAATTTAATTCTGAACTTAGTAAAAAGTATATTCTTGCAATAAAAGATATAGATTGCAAAAGTAGAGGTAACCTAAAGTTGTATTTGAACAATTACATCAAATTATAGATCTATGAAATATAGAAATAAACTTATATTGTATGTACAAGTACCTAGATATAAGTAATTTTGTCATCGTACGGAAACTCGCAGTTCAAACTAACTATAAAATTGTTTGCAGATGCTTGCTGTCATTGATGGCATTGTGAATACAGATCAAAGAGGTAGAAAAGCAGTGGAATACCTCATGCATTTCCAAGTAAGTCAGAAAAGTTTTAGCGAAGCTACTTAATCTTGTACAAATCACATTAAAGTACACATTAAGGAAATATAAATATATTTTATCATTGTGTAAGGGTTGGAATCGGTCTTGGGACCGTTGCGTAACAGAGGAATATGTGCTCAAAGATACAGAAGAGAATTGTCAACTTCAACGAGATCTAGCACAAAAAACGCAGCTTCAGCTGTACGTATTTCTGAAACTCTAATATTATACAAATTTAATGATTTATTATGAATTGGTATACTATTTTTTTTTCTAATGAAACAGGGGTGCTTATTTATATCGCCACAAACGCAAGAAGAGAAGCCATAAGACGTCAAAGCGCTTAACCGAAACAGAGCATCAAGAACTTCGTCGTAGAGCGAGAAGCGGTAGCTGTCGAGCAGCATCACAGCTACGACCGGATCTTCCGAAGATGGCAGTTCAGGCCAACACGCTGATTATGATACAGAAGTAAGTTTCATTTTCAAGTTAGGGCTATGGCACACAAAAAAAAACTTAAGCAGTAAAACTTGAACAGTAAGCGAATCAGCCAATCACAGTCAAGACCTTAAGGCATAAACGTAAGCGCTAGCGAATCTATACTGTTGATTTTCTTACTGCTTAGGTCTTACTGCTCAAGTTTTTAGTCTGATTTTGGTATGTCAATCAATTATCCAGTTTAAATATTTACCATCTTTATTGAAACTATGTTTGAATACTATATTCTTTTAATTTAACATACAAATTAACTGTACAGAATTAGTAGGCCAAACGTGGAACGTTT
This sequence comes from Harpagoxenus sublaevis, assembly GCA_030770355.1. Lineage (NCBI taxonomy): Eukaryota > Metazoa > Arthropoda > Insecta > Hymenoptera > Formicidae > Harpagoxenus > Harpagoxenus sublaevis. The sequence continues at coordinate 113,987 of JASTWR010000541.1, read as the reverse complement.
ATGCAGCATCTGCTTTATTTGGCTTCCAACAAGATGATATTCACTTCAAACTGTATTCAAAAAGATTGAGAGAAGAGGTCGCAAGTATCTTGTCACATGAAGATGTAACTTACGACGCAAAGTTTTCTGTTGTGGAGAATATTATCTCCAGACCAAATGAAGATCATCCAGCAATCAAGGTAAAAGAATCTACACATAATTTTAATTCTTGATCTATTATTTAATATCTTATTCGAACATGTACATTAGAAATGCAACAAAGTTTTAAGTTTGCTTAAAATATATTTTAGATTGAAGTTATAGCTAAGACCAATGGTCGTGAGAAAGATGTTGAGAAACCTATTTATAAAGGGATATTATTATTCTGGAGGATAACACAGACTGAATCAAATATACAGAATTCCATAAGATTGCCCCTTTTGCTATGTCGTGGCACTCGCAGCTGTATGGACGCAGTGCACGCTATTATTGGTCGTATGTTCGATTGCTTGGTAATTGCACTACCAGCTAACGAGGACGACTTAAGCTGGCTGATTCCAATTATAATTATGGCAACTGACAAAGAGGATCAACCGATACTTTCTGGTGAAATTGAAATGGAATACACAGTGCCAGAATTACCGGTTACAGATACCATTACAGTTAAATTTTACACTCCAGACCTGAGAAAGATATTATCAGCGTACGAATGTTAACGTTTAGAATTATACAAAAATATCCAGTATAATTGTTTGTAGCACGTATTTTATACCGCTATTTATTAATTTGCAGCATTATCGAAGATCGAGATGACAGAGTTAACATATCTCTTGATTATAAACACATAGAAATGTTTTATGAAGTCTTGCACAAGCAAATGTTAATGCTAGGAGGTTTGCAGTTAGGATTATGTACGCTGCATAGGATTAATCTACCTGGAATAACAATAATGGAGAATAGAGTGACTTTTTACATTATCTTTATTTTTTCTCATTTTACATCGAAATCGTTTTAGAATCTTATAGTTGATGACACGTTCGTATAGTCCGTAATGTCTTTTTTTATCTTTAGAGATGAAAGTAATGAACATAGAAATTATGAATAATATATTGTTGTACTTCAGTGACAAGGCTCTTGATATATTTCATACAGTGCATATTGATATATAAATCTTTTCTTATTTTAACGTCTTGTGATATGAATAACACATGGTTTAGATAACAGTATGATTGTTGCAATGATTCTTTTTTAAACGTATACACAGAATAATTATTTAATATTGTATATATCTCATCACAAGTTATTAATTCTTTTGTATGGATTTCTATATCGCATATATCAATTATAGTTTCTTTATAAGGTACATTTAACAGTAAAATATTTCTTTATGTGATCTGTTATACATACTTCTTCTGATGTTCCAATAATTGTTTGCGTCTTTCTTCTTGAGGTGTACTGTCATCAGTTTCTAACTTAACATTATCTTTACTTATGCGGTTTTTGTAAAATTGCCTACAAACAGCTTCCCTTGCATCACAATCGTTTTTGTTTTCGCTACTGTAGCCCATATCATCGTTTGGTAATTCCGCCATTTCCACTAATTCCACTATATTTATTAAATACCTGAAACAAAACAATAGTTTCTTGTTTTGACAGTTGATGTAAATATTGCTCTTTTTCTTACCTATATAACAGGAGATGAGATAATATGCGAAATCGAAATATATACGCAAGCCGTCCGCAACTTCTCTGCATATATTTACTTCGTTTACTGTTTTCTCTATCGCATTATTCACTTTATTCCGTTAAGGTTTCTCTGGGATATTTGTAAACTGTGTCGTAGTGAAATGCTGTACCAAGGATTCTAGAATATTTATCACAGTAGGTTGCGCCGGAAGTACAAGCTGAAATAAATATCAGTAATATATTTGCATGATATTTGTTTTCAGGGAAAGATTAGTTTTTAACATAAATCACAATTCTTTGTATAATTTTAATTTTAATATGAAAATTAAATAAAATGCAAACAGCAGGAATAGTTCTTAGTTGTTGAAAAATGTATCTGGCACCAATGCTTTATAGCTTATATCTGTAATATATATTAACTCAAAAATTAATTACTAGCTTACCTTATTTTTATTACTTATTAGGTCATAATCCTGCTCTAGAATCCGTTTTAATGTGCTATCTATATCAAGATCATCGCCTGGTTTCATACTGGCTCCAGATTGGCTACTACCGCCCGCTGTGTTCATCGTCACTCGTTTCACCCATGTAACCAGAACTACTCTTTGTATCATCTTCTATGTTTACGTCCTATAAATTACAAATGTAATTCTTATAAACTTTTCTTACTTTCGCAGTCCTCGATCTGCAATATCATACGGATAAATTAAATCATGCGTTAAATTAAACCTTTCATAGCGGGCAACGTGAAGAAAATTACGCCCTCACAACACGATAGTTAATCAGCGTTACATATATTTTTTTGAAAATAAAACTTACTTCGGTATCATAATCAGCGTGTTGGCCTGAACTACCATCTTCGGAAGATCCGGTTGTAGCTGTGATGCTGCTCGACAGCTACCGCTTCTCGCTCTACGACGAAGTTCTTGATGCTCTGTTTCGGTTAAGCGCTTTGACGTCTTATGGCTTCTCTTCTTGCGTTTGTGGCGATATAAATAAGCACCCCTGTTTCATTAGAAAAAAAAAATAGTATACCAATTCATAATAAATCATTAAATTTGTATAATATTAGAGTTTCAGAAATACGTACAGCTGAAGCTGCGTTTTTTGTGCTACATCTCGTTGAAGTTGACAATTCTCTTCTGTATCTTTGAGCACATATTCCTCTGTTACGCAACGGTCCCAAGACCGATTCCAACCCTTACACAATGATAAAATATATTTATATTTCCTTAATGTGTACTTTAATGTGATTTGTACAAGATTAAGTAGCTTCGCTAAAACTTTTCTAACTTACTTGGAAATGCATGAGGTATTCCACTGCTTTTCTACCTCTTTGATCTGTATTCACAATGCCATCAATGACAGCAAGCATCTGCAAACAATTTTATAGTTAGTTTGAACTGCGAGTTTCCGTACGATGACAAAATTACTTATATCTAGGTACTTGTACATACAATATAAGTTTATTTCTATATTTCATAGATCTATAATTTGATGTAATTGTTCAAATACAACTTTAGGTTACCTCTACTTTTGCAATCTATATCTTTTATTGCAAGAATATACTTTTTACTAAGTTCAGAATTAAATTTGCATTTTACACTTACCTATATTTTTGCACGTGAAATGTAGCCGATCTGATAAATAAATGGGAAATAGTTTAAACTATTACGTATCGGGCAATTCGGAAAAATGCGTTCCAAAACCACCACATATTCTACGTCTCACCCCCACTCTCCGGTGCAGCTAAACGAATATACAGTTTTTCGCCTTTTTAAGCGAAACCGTGATCCAACAAACGATTTCATTAGTTTATTCGGGACCAACAAACGATTCCGCATCGATTGACCCCCTTTTGAAACGAAAACTGTAAAGAATTATATATTTACCGGCTAAATTCACACTCAAAATTTTTTTCGTGTTTACGTAAAAACTATTAACCAACAAACGTTTTCATTAGTCCAACAATCAACAACAAACGACCAACAAACGATTCGTATTTAAAAAAATGTAAAAATCGAAGTTGTCCGGCTAACTTCAGTGAGCTTAGGCATGTTTACGTTTTGCAACTACCGCCACAGATTACTATTACTACACTATGGGTGCTTTCCAATTGTTTAACACATCCTAACACAAACATACACAGGAAGGCACAAAGTGTAGCGATGTGCACGACTCAATTGGAACAAAATGTGTACTAATGTGTACGCTGTGCACGGTTTTGGGTAGGGTTATTCATTATTGTGATACAAGATAATTCGAATTACTTATTACTTCAATGATATTCTTGATATTTTCGTTGATTTGTAGTTTTTTCGCCTTTTTGAATAAAAAAAAAAGAAAAAGAAATGCGCGGCCACTCATTTATAGCCGCCGTGGCTAGTAACTATTTCATTGTCACTAGAGAACACAAGCTTGCACATCCGACTAGTAGCTTTCGGGCGAGTACGGATGTGTAGCGTTGTGTCGACGATTACGGCAATTGGAACACAACTTGTGTCGCCGTGTGCACGAAAGTGTCTAGGGATATTGCAATTGGAAAGCACCCTATACGTGGCTCAACAGAGGCGAGCACTGCTACCAACTTCAAAAAAGTGCAACGTTGTCAAGTTTTAATCGTATTTAATATAATCGACGGAAAGTTATTAAAAAATTGTCAGCTTATATAATTGTCAAGGGAGCTACCAGTAATAATCATTACTTCATTCTGTCAACGGCAAAACATATATTCATGCCATTTTTATATTGAAATAATTCGCAATGCCACAAGTTTTCAAGTTGGCATTGGCAAAAAAGTGTTTCGTTTTTAGCTAATTAAAATATAAAGATGCATAATATGATACTTTTAATATACGTTTTATGCAATAGCAGCGTATGGAGAATAAAATGATACCTAATACAGATTTTTTAATAACCTAATAAAAAAGTTTTTTCTAAACCGTCAATTGACTCAACTTAATCGCTCCAACGTCCTTAATAGATATACAGATTTTATATGTCAGGTGAATGGAATTGAATGTTCATTTGTATTTTTCTTGTTAAGTACTGCTTTTACAGTAATAGCGTATAGAATATAAAAGTTGCGTTTTTAAGAGACGTACAATTTTTATTTGAAACTTTTTGTTCTAAAATGTATATTTATTTAGATAATTAAAAAATATGCAAAAAAAATTTTTTTAAAATTTTTACTTAGAAAATGACCTTTGCGCCAATTTTTATTGACATATTCATAATTAGCATATCAAAATATAATAGTATACAAAATTTCAGAACGATCGGAGGTATGGGCTTTTCGGAACTACAGCCGTCTTTTCTACCCCTATTTCATATATAATTGGTTAAAATTTGGTTGATCAGTTCTGGAGTTATAGAAATTTCGGTATATTTGGCACATACAGACAGACATACACACATACCGACATTTTTTTAAATGGCGATTTTTTGACGTTTTAGAACATTATCTGAACACATTGGCGTCAAAAACTAAAAAACAATATTTTCTTTGGTCTTTTCTACCCCTATTTCATATATTTTTCTTTAATATTTGGTTGATTAGACCTAGCTTTATATGCGATCGAAGGTCCATATACGAAGTTTATGAAAACAAAGCTTCCTCTATGAGGAAGCAAAAGGTAGAAATTACCACTAACGTGTACATAAACCATACAATCGCGATATATTTTCTGTTACATTTCGTTTTATCAAGATAATATAATAATAATATACCCGCGGTGTTTGCTGGGTATATCTATAGCATACTACGTCACGTTTACTATAGAAAAATGCGTGCATATAATAATGCGCTATACGGGATCCAGCCTATATATTGCCTTATCTTTTACCAATATGTATATGTAAACACGATTTACAAGAAATCTATTTATTGTTTATTAGATTAAATTAAACTAAAGGTAGGTAACAAAATTATAGAAAATACTATTTATTTTTGTATTTTCTATATTTTCCTTCAATATTTTTGGATGTTTTATACTAATAAAAAATATGTATAAGAAATAGAAATAAACAAAAAAATACAAAATAAAACTTTTTATCAGTTATACAGGGTGTTCCAGACCTCACGTATAACCCGTTAATGACAGATTCCTGAGATTATTAGGAGGCAAAAATCCTAATGCCAAAATGTCGAGGCAGCTGCTACAGTATTTAAACGGGAAAGGTTTAAAGTTTACCAATCAGTTTGTCTAAATTTCGCGCGCTCAGGGATGTCGCATATCGAAACGGCTCTTCCACACTTCACTCAACTCGATAGAAATATTTGAAATTATTATTTTTTTTATTTTTTCGTGCACTATTCTCAAGACTGACTTTCTAAATTGTTGTACGAAAACAGGATACATGTCGAATTGCAAAGTATTCATGTAAAGCGTGCCACGGACAAATGACATTTAATTCTCATAATCGGTACAAAGTATGATCGATGTGCTGCATAAAATGTCGATTAGGAAAAAAGATATTATTGAGAAAAAAATACTATAAATACTAACATGATTGGAAATAATTTAAAAAATTATTTATTAATTTTTTTGAAGAAGTACGGTTTTCCAGAATGTAGACAAATAAATTATAATGTAGTTTTGCGATTGCTGTATTGCGTGCGAGAAACAGATTTTCTAGAGCCCAACAGACAAACTAATGTTGTCGTTGAACGTTGCATTAGTACGATACAGAACGCAGAAGTGGTCTTCCAAATTGTGAACGATACATCGGCTGTCATTGAATGGAAACCGATCTTGAATTATTGTAGTCTTGCAATTCTACACATAGCAACTGCAAAAAAGATGCGTATCGTTCACAGTTTGGAAGACCACTTCTCCGTTCTGTATCATACGAATGCAACGTTCAACGACAACATTAATTTGTCTGTTGGGTTCTAGAAAGTCTGTTTCTCGCACGCGTTACAGCAATCGCAAAACTACATTATAATTTATTTGTCTACATTCTGGAAAACGTACTTCTTCAAAAAAATTAATAAAACAATTTTTTAAATTATTTCCAAACATGTTAGTATTTATAGTATTTTTTTTCTCAATAATATATCTTTTTTCCTAATCGACATTTTATGCAGCACATCATACTTTATTGTACCGATTATGAGAATTAAATGTCATTTGTCCGCGGCACGCTTTACATGAATACTTTACAATTCGACATGTATCCTGTTTTTGTACAACAATTTAGGAAGTCAGTCTAGAGAATAGTGCACGAAAAAATAAAAGAAATAATAATTTCAAATATTTCTATCGAGTTGAGTGAAGTGTGGAAGAGCCGTTTTGATATGCGACATCCCTGAGCGCGCGAAATTTAGACAAGCTGATTGGTCAACTTTAAACCTTTCCCGTTCAAATACTGTAGCAGCCTCGACATTTTGGCATTAGGATTTTTGCCTCCAAATAATCTCAGGGATCTGTCATTAACGGGTTATACGTGAAGTCTGGAACACCCTGTATATGGAGGGGTTAAAGCCATATATAGTGGTGTCACTTTTGACCTATCGAGTTGAGTTCATAGATGCAGTCTAGACATGCAGATATGTTGAAAGAAGAAGAAAAAGAAGTGGTCAAGAAAATTGACACATCACTATGGCTTTAACCCCTCCATATATTCTCTTATAAATATATATTTTTCGGAATTTTATAGATAATAATTGACTTTCTTTAACGTACAAAAAAGTACAATTTTCAGAAAAGGATTAAGTTTATTTAATCTTAATAGTATTAGTACTTTTTATACATATGAAGTTAAACTATTAACATGGAACAATCAACTCACATATAGTATATATCATCTTGCATGAATAGTTACAGTAAAAATAAAATTAAACAAGAAAAGAATAACTGAAATCATTTTTATATTTAAGCTGCTGCCTCTCTAAAATTAAACAAACTTTCAAAACTTGACAGATAATAATTCTTTTCTTATAAAAAAATAAAAGAAATCTAGAAATCACATAGAAAAGAACTAAACAAGATTTTTGCATCTTAGGTTTTTGTGAAGAAACATACATATACACATGTGTGTTTATATAAACACATGTACCCAGATAACAATTCGTGCGGGCTCATGTTACCTTCACGGCGTGATCATCACACCGTGCATGCACGAACGCATCATGCTGGCTTCACGAAGTGATTTTGGCATACGTGCGCGCATAGAAGGTCGCACTATGCCATCACGTGTGATTACACGTGTGATGGCACAGTGATTACGCACACATGATGGCATAGTGATTACGCCCACGTGATAGCATAATGATTACGCACACGTGATAGCATAGTGAACACACACGTGATGGCATAGTGCGATCTTTTACGATTAATATATAATTGATGATGAATTATAATATTGATCGTAAAAGATCGCACTACATATAAACAAAAACGTTACAAATACGTATAAATTTGGGTACAATTTATTGTATCAGAATTGTATGCGAATTTGTACATATATATACATATATACAGGGTGTTCCAAACCTCACGTATAACCTGTTAATGACAGATCCTTGAGATTATTTGGAGGCAAAAATCCTAATGCCAAAATGTCGAGGCTGCTACAGTATTTGAACGGGAAAGGTTTAAAGTTTACCAATCAGCTTGTCTAAATTTCGCGCGCTCAGGGATGTCGCATATCAAAACGGCTCTTCCACACTTCACTCAACTCGATAGAAATATTTGAAATTATTATTTCTTTTATTTTTTCGTGCACTATTCTCAAGACTGACTTCCTAAATTGTTGTACGAAAACAGGATACATGTCAAATTGTAAAGTATTCATGTAAAGCGTGCCGCGGACAAATGACATATTTAATTCTCATAATCGGTACAAAGTATGATGTGCTGCATAAAATGTCGATTAGGAAAAAAGATATTAAGAAAAAAATACTGTAAATACTACCATGTTTTGAAATAATTTAAAAAATTGTTTTATTAATTTTTTTGAAGAAGTACGTTTTCCAGAATGTAGACAAATAAATTATAATGTAGTTTTGCGATTGCTGTATTGCGTGCGAGAAACAGACTTTCTAGAGCCCAACAGACAAATTAATGTTGTCGTTGAACGTTGCATTCGTACGATACAGAACGAAGAAGTGGTCTTCCAAACTGTGAACGATACATCGGCTGTCATTGAATGGAAACCGATCTTGAATTATTGTAGTTTTGCAATTCTACACATAGCAACTGTAAAAAAATGCGCTAATTTTTATTAAAAGTATGTGTAAAAGTTTATATTTTTAGTTTTTTTTTTAGCGCATCTTTATTGCAGTTGCTATGTGTAGAATTGCAAGACTACAATAATTCAAGATCGGTTTCCATTCAATGACAGCCGATGTATCGTTCACAGTTTGGAAGACCATTCTTCGTTCTGTATCGTACGAATGCAACGTTCAACGACAACATTAATTTGTCTGTTGGGCTCTAGAAAGTCTGTTTCTTGCACGCAATACAGCAATCGCAAAACTACATTATAATTTATTTGTCTACATTCTGGAAAACCGTACTTCTTCAAAAAAATTAATAAAACAATTTTTTAAATTATTTCCAAACATGGTAGTATTTATAGTATTTTTTTTCTCAATAATATCTTTTTTCCTAATCGACATTTTATGCAGCACATCATACTTTGTACCAATTATGAGAATTAAATGTCATTTGTCCGTGGCACGCTTTACATGAATACTTTGCAATTCGACATGTATCCTGTTTTCGTACAACAATTTAGGAAGTCAGTCTTGAGAATAGTGCACGAAAAAATAAAAGAAATAATAATTTCAAATATTTCTATCGAGTTGAGTGAAGTGTGGAAGAGCCGTTTCGATATGCGACATCCCTGAGCGCGCGAAATTTAGACAAGCTGATTGGTAAACTTTAAACCTTTCCCGTTCAAATACTGTAGCAGCCTCGACATTTTGGCATTAGGATTTTTGCCTCCAAATAATCTTAAGGATCTGTCATTAACAGGTTATACGTGAGGTCTGGAACACCCTGTATATAAATATATATTATATATAATATGATATAATATATGTATATATGTATATATATATGTATATATATATAAGGTAAATGTCCCTATTTGTGACCATGACCCTATTTGTGACCATTTGCGGACGTTTATTAAAATAATCAGAAGTTGTAAATAATTCATCTTCGAAAAGAATATTTATCATGTTTTGCGATTAATAAGCTACGGTTTGATATACGGTTTTAATGATATTTAACTAACAAATTCTCGTGAAAATGTGAAATAAGGTGCTCGTGTCGCCATCAGTGGCAGATCGAGCGCATGCTTGTCGTCACGTTAGTAGATCTATGGCGTTTGTCGCGGCACAGTCACAGCTTTGTTACGTCGTCAAAAAAAAGTGTTAAGGAACAATACTGCGCAAAACTATCAGTGAAGGATTAATAAGTGTTGTGCTACTTGTGTATTCCGGAAAAGGTTGGTAGTTTTGAGTATATAGGCGAATTTTACAGATAGGTACAGCAAAAACACGCATGTCTTCATTTGTGATCGGCTCAAGAAAACTAGTCGTGGCAGTAAATTTTGCTGCTTGTTTCCAAAAAAACGTACTTAATATCCATCTCCATACTCTTCTAGACGAATGTGAGTTGCATTTGTACGAGTATGCTCAAGGGAAAACTCTAGAAAAAACGATATTATTTTAGGTTAAGTCACTAATTGGGACATCGTGTGTTCATCGTGTGTTTTGTACCGATTTGTGACCACGGTTTCAAAATACTTACTTTATACTTATTCAATTATTGAGTGATTTCTTTATGAAATACAATAAAATATTTTATTCTAATGAGGCCATTTGACGATAAATATAACCACAGTCTCTAAGTAGCGAGAAAATCCAACTTTATTTCATCAGGATCGAAAATTAATTTGCCGGTCACTAAATGGTACATTCGATGGATAATGTACGAATGTACCGGTCACTAACCGGGTCAGACGAGGGGTCACTAATAGGGCCAAAATTAAATCAGGCGGTCACTAATGCGTACATATACATAGTCTGCAATTTTTTTTTTATATTTATTAGATTATGTTTAAAACTTGAATAAAACAAGTTTTTCGATACAAAAATAATTAATCTTGAGTTGGGTATAATTGTTTTTTGATTTAAATCATTATAGAGTACTTTCCTCTCTTATTAACTTATGCAAAAATCTTACATGGTCACAAATAGGGACATTTACCTTATATGTATATATATATATATTATATATATATGACTTATTATATATTATAATATTTATATTATAATATTTATCTATCCAAGCTTCATGATCTCCACGATCCATGCGCATCTCACGCCTAGCGACCCCGCGGGGCCGCGTGCGTTTGTTGTTCGCCCGCCTACGTGACTCGCTCGTGGCGACTGGCGTGTACGTGCCGGCAGCAGCGGCTGTTGTCATTTGTCGTCTTTCGTGATCCGACGAACGTCCTCGCGGTAACATTTCGCGTGCCCCGCGTGCTCTGTACCCGAGTGTCCGCCTGTCCGCGCCTCGCTATTCGCCCCTCGTCGCCGTCGTCTTCGTCGTTCGGCATCTCGGAGGTACGCGCGACCGTCGCCCGCTCGCGCGGCCTCGCGCCTGTCCGCGCCTCGATATTCGCCCCTCGTCGCCGTCGTCTTCGTCGTTCGACGTTTTGCAGGCACGCGCGGCCTCACGCCTGTCCGTCTGTCCGCGCCTCGCCATTCGCCCCTCGTCGCCGTCGAAGAAGATCCCGAAGATGATGGAACCGATGATAAAGAGTGTACATCCGAGATGACCGAATACGAATCGGATAATTAAA
>JASTWR010000541.1:0-100000 GCA_030770355.1 Harpagoxenus sublaevis | reverse complement strand
GGAAATATTTCTACAAAATTTAAAAAATAATAAAAGTTTACTACAAAAAACTATAAAATATAATTGCCAGAATCTACTAAAATCTACATGAATTTAAGAAGTGCTACAAAATTCTACATGAAAATGCTAGAATTGGAACACTTTTGTAAATTTTTGTATTTTTTTAGTAGATCTTGATCTATAAATTTTTCGGTGAAACTACGTCAAATTACAACTAATACTGATATTGTTTTCAATGCCGAAAACAGTTAAAAAAAATTTTAATTTGATTTTTGTTGTCTTTATAGGAATTACATTATAATATACAATGACACTGTATGTGTACAGCCGCGTGTCTGTCTGAAAAAACCCGCTCTCTCAGGCGGTCACTCATCCGAGTGTGGTACCACGACAACGTCGCTTAACCTTTTTGATGAATGGACTAGTGGTGATCCTCTGACTCTGATGCTTCCTTCTTGCTTATACTCATATATTATACACATCTTTATAGTGTTCATACAATTGAAAATCTACAATTTAATAAAAAATAATACAAAAATCTACAAATAATAAAAATTTGAGAATCAACAAAATCTTAAAAAATTAAAACATCTGCTTACTTGTAGAATACTACAATTATTTATAAATGACTATAGAAATCTACCACAATTTACATATCGTAAAACTATGCAAATTAGAATCTAATCCAGTTTTTAGTTTCTCATAAAATATTACAATTTTGTACGAATAGTAACAACCCAGATAGCAAAATGCTAGCAGTATGCCAGCAGTATGCCAGCAGATTCAATCACGAATTTGCAGCAGATTCCGCTCCGCTGCGTCCTCATTAAGCTTTGGTTCTGCCAGCACAATGTGCCAGCACAATGTGATGGCAGAAATGCAGCAGAAACGAAGCACGGTATGCCGTCACGATGATGCTAGAAATGCAGCTAATAACAAACAGAGCCAGCAATATTAGTTATCGACAGCAGATGTATAGCAGAAATAGAGCATGATGTGTTGTCACGATGTGGCAGCAGAAACACGGCAGAAATGACAGGCTTTTCCTGATGGAAAAATATCTTTTAGAGAATTATTTTTAATATATATATATATATATATATATATATATATATATTTTAATCAAAATTTCTATAAAAACTTTCATATTTTCTCAGAATTTTTATACGAATTGTAATGTTTTTCAGAAAAACTCAGAAAAAATAAGAATGACATATGTTTCCCCAATATATATACAGGGTGTACCTAAACTGGCGATAAATATTTTAATGACAAATACCTTGTAACATTTTAAGACGAAAATTCTAATACGAAAATTCCGAGGCTATAATAGTTTTCGAGTAAGAAAAGTTTAAAGTGGTTAGTATTTTGCGCACAACATGGCCAATGATAAAGGTGCTTCCATGAATCAAATGCCTTTGACAGTAATGTAAAATTGTTGTGAAAAATTCAAAAGTTTTATTAAGAAACAATTTCTGTTTGTCCGTAATAAATTATAAAACCAGTTTAAAAGTATTTATTCACTATTATAGCTTCGGCAATTTCGTATTAGAATTTTCGTCTTAAAATGTTACAAAGTATTTGTCTTTAAAATATTTATCGCCAGTTTAGGTACACCCGGTATATATATATATATATATATGTATATATATATATATATATATATATATATATATATACTCGTAATATGAGAAAATCTATGTTAATTTATCAGAAATTTTTATTATACATACATACTGAGAATTATTATTTTCAAAATGTTATTTTTCAAGTGTGCCACTTTATTATATGAGAGTGGACTCTACGATACAACTGATACAAAAGTTGTGTCGTACCATGATTTATCTTAAACTTAGGCGCTGCTTGGCGCGAGACGCTGTCGTGTCTCTTGACACCGTTCTTATAGCATTGTTCGTCAAATTTTAAATACGAGAAACAGATCATATTGGATGCCATCTATCGGCATTGAATTAGTTCGAAAATCTTCATCCAATTTAATTCAATACGACGACAGAGCATGCTGAATTTCTGCTGCGTTTCTGCCATCATAGCGTACTTGCTGACAAGTTTGATTTCTGCTGACAATCTGTTGTTACACTGTGAGAGCAAGTTATGTGCAATCGCAGTGTGCATTCTGCTGGACACATTGTGCCAGCATACGATGTGTGAAATTTGCTCTATTTATGCTGATAATCTCGGCTCAATTTTTGCCGCATTTCTGCCATTACATTGTGACGCACGTAGTGCTTGATTTTTGCTGCGTTTCTGACGGTATTAACTGAAACGGCATAACCTGCTAAAATATTGATAGCATTCTGTCGCTATAATATGTAGCACATAAATTTCAAAACGTGCTCCAGTCAGATTTTGCTATCTGGGAAATACCGATTTGTTTGTACAGCTCAAATATCTATTACAATTATGGCTAATTAAAATTTGTACTTTTTAGTTAAATGTTACAGGTTTTTACACAAATCTTCCAAAATTCATCTATTATTAATAACTTCTTTATTCGCAGAAGTCAAAATACTTTGAGGAAAGTCCCCGATTATGAGATACCACATCTATTTTGTGTGATTGCCGGAAGTCTATGGACAGAATTGAAAAATATAGTAGGTCATTTTGAAGGGAATTTAATAAGCTTTAAGATGCTGAAATGTAAAATTTAATTTTAATATTGATTTTTCTGAAAATTAGAAAAATGTAAAAAATGAGCTTTCGGCAAAATCGAAAAAGTGTGCTCTTAATATGAGAGACCCCGGGAAATCGCTAATAAAGTGCAAAATACATCATATTGTAATTAGACAACTTTATTTAAAGTTTCTGAAAGACAAATGTAAATGGAGAAGCACATTTGCAACAATCGTAAACACACTTATACCCAATATTGTACCTAATCTGCCCCCCTCCACCCTTCCCCCTCAAATCAAGGTCAGGACACACTTATAATTTCGTATAAACCTTCCCTTAACGTTAATAAAGTATTTTCTCTTATATTATTACTGTACAATAACTTTCATACTCCAGCAACCCAGGAGTACCCTGAGTATCTCATGTTACGAGCTCCACGCCTTGCGGTTTCGCGATCACCAAATCTAATCTCTACAATTGAGCAACTCAACATATCTTGTATTTTCCTATTAATATGACCTTACTCTATCGCTGCATGCAAAACTCATTGCCAAATATTTATTAATTATATAATAAACAAGGTTTAAAGTCTCATATCCACGGCACTTGACAACATCCAATTTCACAATTTCTTTCTCTGCAATGACTACACGCACGATCAAACAATGAATTTTACACTAAATAGGTTTTACCCCAAGGGCAATAAGTTCATGGTGGAACCGACTGATAGGGCCTATTAGTTTAGCAGAAACCTCGCTATCGCGTATTAGGAACCTATCTCATAATAGGGGACTTTCCTCTATGTTTTTATTTTCGTGTAGTCTGTTGTAAAGTCCAATAGAAAAATACATAAATGTACAATTATAATAATATACTTTATTTCTGCCTTTCGGCTTGAAATGGTTACACGTGTGTTCCTCAAGTACATGTATACCTCATTAGATATTAGTACACATATCATTATACATTTACATCTATATTGTATACAAACAAACAAACAAGTAGAGCTAAATATTGTAAGCTCAACAGTTTTCTGTCTCTATATTTCGTTTTTCTCTTCTCTCCTCCAGCTTTACCATCCATCTCTCTCCCTCTCCGTTGCCGTTCAAAATTTTTCTTAGTCTCTCCCCTATTCCTTCTCCCATGTCATCGCTTCCCTCCCTCGCGCATCTCTCTAGCGTATGTTCCCATGTTTCTTCCTCTACTTCACATACTCTGCATCTTCTTTTCTCCTCTGATTCCCAGTATCTTCCGCCGCGCATCTCGTTACCCATTCTGAATCTAGCTATCCTTGATATCGACTTTTCTTTTCCTTTTCTTTCCAGATACTCAGGCCTTCCGATTTCTACTATCTCCTTGTACCATCTATTGTATTTTGACTCTCTTATTCTTTCATCTATCTCCTGTATTTATATGTCTCTATCTCTACACCCTACCTCTTCTATGCTACTCCATCCCTCTCCTCTTTTCCTTTCTATCTCTTCCGCTGCGTATCCTCTACTCTCGTAAAACTTTCTGCGTTCTATTTCCCATTTTGACTTTTCTTTCCTTACGTCTTTCTTTATTTCCTTCCAGCATGCTCTTGCTATTTCGTTTCCTCCTCCGTTTTCTAATTTTTCCTCGTATCTCATTGCTCTTTTTGCCGCTTTTGTTCTCATCTTAATTCTTTTAGTTTCTTCCCTTATCATATAACCGGGTGTGCACCAGTCTAATACTAACGTCCATCTTATGAACCTCTCTTGAATCCTCTCTATACTCTTTCTTTCCTTCCATCCCCATACTTCTGCTCCATACATCGCCACGCTTGCCACCAGTGAGTCAAATAGTTTCATTCTTCTTCTCCAGTCTCCTCCAAAAATTCTTTTTCCTATACCCCATACTTGCCTCATTGCTACTGTGGCTTTCCTTACTCTCTCCTTTATATGTGCTTCTTGTCCACCGTTTCTTTGAAATGTGTATCCTAAGTAGCAAAATTCTTTTACCTCTTCTATTCGCTTTTCTTTCCATCTCCATTCCACCTCCTTGATTCTACCTCCTCCTTTCCTAAATCTCATGACTTTTGTTTTTCCCACATTTACTGTTAGTTTCCTTTTGTCGAAGTATTTTTCCAACCTTTTTATCATTTGCTTCATTTCCTCTTTTTCCTCTGCAATTATCACCACATCATCCGCATATGCAAGCGTCCATATTTTTGTATCTCCTATAACCACCCCTCCTTCCTGCCCTTTTCTCATTACTTCCTCCATGTCCGCCAGCATCAGTACAAACAGCAGCGCACTCAGAGGACATCCCTGTCTTACCCCTTTAACTGTCCAAAAGCAGGGTCCTTTTTCCCCGTTACATCTAATCACGTTTCTTGTTTCTTTATATAGCTCTTTGATTCTAACTCTCAGCCTTTCACTTATTCCATTCTTCTCCATTACCTTCCATAATATTTCTCTGTCCACTGAGTCAAATGCTGCCTTCCAATCTATAAATGTTGCCACTGCTTCCCTTTTTCTTTGCTAATCGCTCTTCCTATTACGTAGTTCAATGTGTATATATTTTCTATCGTTCCTTTTCCTTTCCTGAATCCCGTTTGCGTCTCCGGTATTAGCTTTTTCTCTTCTACCTCTTTCTCTAGTCGTTTTGCTAAGATAGCTGCGTATATTTTATAGCTCGTGTTCATCAGTGTCACACCTCTGTAGTCTCCTGCTTCTTTTCCTTCGCCTTTTTTTATTATTGGTACAATTATTCCTTCATTTCAGTCTTCTATCATTTCCCCTTTCTTCCATGCTATGTCACATATCCTCCATATTGCTTCCTTTAAACTGTTTCCTCCGTTTGTCCATACCTCGTTTGGTATTTCATCTGTTCCTGCTGCTTTTTTATTCTTCATCTCCGCTATTACTTCTTCTATCTCCTCTCTTCTTATTCCTTCCTGCTTTTCGCATCCATCTTCTGTTTCTTGTTTTTCCTTTTCTGTCTCTTGTTTTGTTCCTACCCCTCCTAGCAGCCTCTTAAAATGCTCGTTCCATTGTTCTTCGCTTATTTCTTCATTTACTTCTTTTCTGTGTTTCCTTACTCTATTTATGACTCTCCATACCTCCTTTTCATTTTTGGCATCTTTTGCTTCTTCTATAATTCGTTCTTTTTCTTTCTCTTTTTTTTCTTTTATCTTTTCCCTGTATTCTTTTCTCTTCTTTATGTATTCTGCTTTTTCTTCTCCTTTTTTCCACTTTCTTAGCTTCTTTTTTGCTTCTTTTCTTAGCTCTGCACACTGTCCCTCCCACCATTTATTTTTTCTCTTTGCCTTGCCGTCTATTCTAATTTCTTTCCAGCTTGCCGCCCGCGTCACTGCTTTCTTTATTTCTTCCATGAGCTCTTTCGGGTTTACTCCCTCTATAGTTTTTTCTTCGATCTTCTCTCTATATCTTTCTACAGCTTCTATAGACCAGTCCATTACTTTTTTCACTTTCCTCTCTTCCCTTTTTCTTTCTTCTATTTCCTCCGCTACTTTAAGTACTACATATTGATGGTCCGATTCTATCTCCTCTCCAATTCCTATCTCTTCTGTTCTTTCCCATAGCTCTTGATTTCCTATAATATAGTCTATTACTGTCTCTCCTCTCCCTCCGGTAAAAGTGAATTCTCCTTCTTTATCTCCTTTGGTTCCATTTAGTATTCCTAGCCCTTCTTCTTCCAAAAATTCTATCAGTTTTTTTCCTTCTGCATTTATTTCTTTGTCTTTTGATCTTCTTTCCTCTCCAAAGATGTCCGTGATTCCTCCTTTTTCTCCTGTTCTTGCATTAAAGTCGCCTCCTATTATTATTCGCTCTCCTATGTCTCCTCCGTTCATATATTCTCTTATTACTCTTATTTTTTTGTCAGTGTCATTATTTACGTATACGCTGATAATCTTTCATTCTCCTTCCTTTGTTCTTACAATTCTCTCCACTACTCCTTCCTTTTCTCTCTCTATTCTTCCTTCTACTTCAAGCCCTTTTCTTACTCCGGTGATTATCCCTCCTCTTGCTCTTCCTCTCTTCTTTTCTCTTGTCGCTGGCTGGCATTTCCATACATGTCCTTCTGGCATTATTCTTTTTATTTTGCTCCACTCTTTTTCTTCCACCCACGTTTCTAGAAGCGTTACTACATCCCACTCTTCCACTACCTTCCAAAACCCTTCGTTTTTCCCTTTTAATCCTGCTATGTTCCAGAAGCCTACTGTCATTCTCTTTTGTCTTTCTGCTATCCTCTTCTTCTTTCTTTCCGTTCTTCTCCTCTTCTTTCCTCCTCTTCTCCTTCGTACAGTCTCCTTCTTAATTTCCTCCCGTCTCTGTTCCTTTCTGTTCTCTTTGAAATCTTTTCCCTTTTTCCAGCTTTTCCTCGCTTTCATTCCATTTCTTTTCGTGGCCGTCTATCCATATTTTTTGGTATCCTAAGGTTGCTCTTTTCCCTTTTTCTCTCTCCTCCTTCACTATACTCCATAATTGTTTTTGTATTTTTCTCTCCGCTACTGTCATGTCATCATCTATGTATATCTTTTTTCTTTTCCCATCTTTTTTCTGTTTATCATTACTTCTCTCTTGTCTTTCCATCTGTTCAGCCTAACTAGTATCATTTTGTTCTCTCGTCCGCCAATTTTTTGCACCTCATCCACTTCTACCTCTTTTTTGGCGATTTCTTTCAGCAACTTTCTAATCTTCTCTCCTCTCTCATTTCCTTCTTCTATTTCCGCTCCTTTTATTATTATATTGTTTCTTCTTCTTTTCCTTTCTTCCAATTCATTTTTTCTTTCTATCTCCTTCATTTTCTTCATCAGCTCGTTGCTCTCTCTCCCTCCCTTTCTCTTCTTCTCCACCTCCACCATTCTCTCCTCCAGTTGCTTTACTCTTTTTTCTATACCAGTTTTTAGCTTTTCCCATAACATTTCACTTTTTCTGTATTCTTCTCTCAGGTCTTGCATCTCTTTCATCAGTTCCTCCTTATCTTTTTTTCTTTTTTTCTCTTGTTCCTCCAATTTTGCCAGTATTTCCTTCAGCATTTTTCCTGCCTCCATGCTTCCCTCTTCCTCTTCCGCTTTTTTTACTTTGCTTGGTGGCAACCTACTTACTCTTCTCTCCTTATTAAATTTGTCTATAATTTCTTTCTCGACTTTTTTTATTTCTTCACTTTCCTGCTCTTTTTTTCTTTTCTTTATAAAGTCTGTAATCGACCCTTGGCTTCCTGTTCTGTCTCTTATCTTTGACAGTTCCGCTGTCCTCGCGTGTTTGCTCTCTGTGTTCTTACCTTCTTTAATCGTTTCTTTGTCCTCTTTCCTGCACTTCTCCTCACTATCCTTGCTCCCTTTACTCTCCTTCTTCTCCTTCTCCATCCGCTCCTTTCTCTGCCTTTACGGTGATCCTAGTCTCCTTGTTTATTTCCTATGCCACTTCTCGATTCTACGGGCCTTTCCTAACCTCAAAATTGTCGCCGCTGCACAGATTCGAAAATCTTCAGCCTGCGTCCTCTGCTCTACTTGCCTTTTTTTCTCTCTGCCTTATTGCACTTTGCGCATGCAACTGTCTGGAAAACAAAATCGCCCTAGGGCGATATCACGGCAGAATATTTCCAATAAATTTATGCAAATGATATGCGTGCTTCTCCTTATACTTACTCGGTCGGTAACCACATAAATGTACAATTTTTTACCTATATAAATTTTTGATTTGTGAATGGTTGTAATTTTGCATACAATACTACAAGATTCTACAGAAAACGACAAAATCCTTAAGCTTTTTACAACTCGTAAATTCATAAAAATCTACATTTTTTTTAGATGTTTATGAGATACTACAATTTTACATGGAAATTAACAGACCTTCAACCAAATTTTCAACCTTTCCATGGAAAATTGTAGTATCTTATAAAAATCTAAAAAAGCGAATACATGTAGATTTTCATGGATTCACGATTCGTAAAAGGCTAAGAATTTATTCGTTTTCTATAGGACCTTGTAGTATTATATGCGAAATTATAATCATTCACGAGTCAGAAATTTAATTAGGTAAAAAATTGTACGTTTGTGTACTTTTCTATTGGGTCTTACAGCAAACTATACGAAAATAAAAATATAAGTATTTTAACTTCTGCGAATAAAGAAGTTATTAATAATACATCAATTTTGGAAGATTTGTGTAAAAACTTGTAACATTTAACTAAAAAGTACAAATTTTAATTAGCCATAATTGTAGAAAATTTTTGAGCTGTACAAACAAATCGGTATTTGTTACTATTTGTACGAAGTTGTAGTATTTTATGAGAAACTAAAATCTGAATTGGATTCTAAGTTGCACAGTTGTACGATACGTAAATTGTGGTAGATTTCTATAGTCATTTATAAATAATTGTGGTATTCTACAAGTAAACAGATGTTTTAATTTATTAAGATTTTGTTTCTTCTTAAATTTTTAAAATTTGTAGATCTCTGTACTATTTTTTATAAGATTGTAGTTTTTCATGAAATACTACTTGCAATAATTTCTTGATTTGAGAACATTGTAATTTGTGGTACTATTTTGTAGATATTTCTACAAAAAAATAACTATTTCTACAAAAAATTAAATATTTCGGCTAGACTTCCGTACACGACCCACGTCCGACCCACGCACATACTTGTAAAGCGCGTGCGTGAATGTAGTAGTCCCCCCCTCCCCAAGGCACAGCGCTCCAATGACGCACGATGTAGTAGATAATTAATCCGACCGCCACAAAAACATAACACACTTCAAATTCAACTTTTATAAAGCTAAACTACATTCAACGTACACACTGACCTACTCAGCTATCCAGAAAACCGATCTTCCGCATATGCAGACCAAAAATAAAAAATCTAGCAAAATAATAAAAATTTGAATATTTAAGGAAATAGTCATTTCCGCAAGTTAGCACTGGGGCTTTCGACTTCTTTTAGTACCTACTACGTGCCTGCAAAAGTAGATCAAAATCGGACGTGGGTCGTGTACGGAAGTCTTACCGGAAAAGTCTCACAATTTGTTTAATTTTCGATATTTAAAAAGTTTTTTAGGTTCACATAGAAGGTAATTACATGAAAATTAAGAAATGTTTTTGTTTTTTTGTTACAGACTCAAATTACGCACGCTAGAGTGTGCGAGAATAAAAAAAGGCGTTGTAAATATCGCAAAACATTTCATATTAAAAATCAATACTTTTGTATAAAAAAATTTTTTTGTTAATGTCAAAATGTGTACTAAAACACCCCAGAAGTTTAGAAAAGATTCGTTTTATTGGAGCCGAGAAAAAAAATCGCAATAATTATGCTTTTTGAAGCGTTAGCAGGTTCTCCCCTTAAGATAAGAACCATCTATGAATACGGGTATAATATCCATATTCATAGATGGTTCTTATCTTAAGGATTGATGGCTCCTGCACACAGGACGCGGCAGCGCTGGCCACGCGGCGAAAGTTGGTGCCACAGCCAACCAAATCTTTTGCCGCGCGGAAAAAGTTAAACTCGATCCAACTTTGATTGGCTAAAAATGCCCGTTTTCACCATTAGTGATATTAATCTAGGTTTACCTAAACGTCGATTAAAATGAACGTTGGTTTGAGCTTAGTTTAAATGTGTATTCCACCAACTCTTGAGAGGCGTCGTTTAAGTGAACTTATACTCTATGCGATAAAACTTTTTTAACAACCTGTGATTGGTTGATTATGGGCGTAAATTTATGAAATGATGCATAAGTTGATCCGCGGTTCTAGCTAGCCTTCTAGCTGTGAAAAAGATCGTGAAAATTGAGAATTTCGTGAAGTTAAAAATGAGTAATCCTAAAGAAAGAGGAACAAATTTTTCAAATAATGAGAAATACTTATTAATTGAATTAGTAACAAAATATAAAGATGTAAGTAGAGAATAAAAAGACTGACGCAGTATTCGCCAAAGAAAAAATAAAGTGTTGGGACAAGATTTGTAAAAAATTTAATAGCAAATCAAATATATTTCGTGATGCAGTAACATTAAAAAAATTGCTGGGAGAATCTGAAAAAAAGAACTCAAAAATACTATGCTGAAGAAAGAAGCAAATTATATAAAACAGGTAAGTTTGTTTATCATAACCTATATCCTTTTGAGAATCGACCTATTGTTACGTCCGGCGCGGTTCGCACCGGCCTTCACGATCGCTCTGCCCGTTCGGAAATTGACAGACCGGCGCGATTCTCAGAATTGCGAAAGCCTTCGCTATCGATTTTCCCCGACGCGCTTTTTCTTCTATAAGCAGTCTCAATGCCTCGAGCGCGTCGCCGACGATTTTCCCCTTTTACATAATCAAAACTTATATGTATCGCGAATCAATTAAAGCCTTACTGTAAAAATGTTTAATATTGCTAACTCTGTAAAGCATACCGACTAAAATTAACCAACATTTATTCAGCGTTGAGCCACCTCGCGGCTAACCGACCGCCCGCTAAATCGCGCAATTCGCTTTTGCGAAGCATACCGCCGAAACGATTAACCATACTCAATTTATAACTTGGAGAAACCACTAACATCTCTTAATAAACTTAATTACAATTGTTAATGTAATTCATAATCTAGTCCGAACATAATTGAGCAATAAAACGTTCTGATCGATTCCGAGACAAACTCGCGGCTGCTCTCCGAGAAATTGCGCAACCGCGAGCTTGACGGCCGCTGGCCCGCGCGATCCGCAAAGCGCGTTATTTAAAAGAACGATAAATCGATTGAAATTATAACCGGAGGATGTAATATAAATTGTATAGCGCTAAGGATAATTCTTCGCAGGTTGTTATTCGGGTACCGAGATGTTTGCGCACTTTGGAATGCGAATAACAACTTGAGGAATGCGATCGATAAGTTCTAGTACGCGATCGACGTACCGCGAGCAAATCCGCGTTTATAAAAACCAGATCGTTGATTGAGATAGAATGAGACGTTTAATTAAATCGCGAATATTAAAATATAAATATAAATTAAAATCGTTACCTAGCGAGTAAGTTTCAACTCAATACCTTTGTTAATTAACAAATTAGCTGACAGCTCGATGATTTACGATCATTATTCCCCTCCCGCTTGGGGCCATCGAGCTGAGAGTATATAAAGGGCCCGCGCCGAGGGCCGCGGGTATTCGATTTCGGAATTTGGCAGCGATAAAAGTGGTATCAATTCGAGAGTAAATTCACGGTGTTAGGACTTAGCCGAAATTTGAGTGCTCGAGACTTAGTCTCCGTATAGTGACGAAGTGCAAGACATAGGCTCCGAGGCCCGCGTCGTGCGAGATTAAAGTTTCCGTGCATTTTCGGTGGGTCAGACCGGTGGAGCGCCCTTGAAGGGCGATCATCGGGGTGGCTTCCGGCCGTGCCGGGAACTGAGTTTCTGCGATCGGATCGCTTCTCATCTTTATAATTCGAAAAGTCCTCATCAAGGATTCTTTATTTTTCTTTTGTGCGCGCGATATTTAATTCAGACCACTGATTGCGGTCAGAATTCCCGGATCGAATATCGCAACGATATTCTGTGTCAAAATTTTCTTTTCTTTTCTTGTTTCGCAAACGTCATATTCATTGTTAATTGTTTTAGCGTATATTCCGTTCCGCTGTATGCGACACGTCGCTTTTGATCGCTGATCGACAATTTCGACTGCGTTACTCGAAATCAGTTAAAGTTGTGAAATCACATATGTCCGAACGGACATAACCGACTAAATAAACAGTATTGTGAATCTTGTGCTAAATTACGGTGAGTGCAACCGATTTATTTCCGCCGCTCTACATTTCGTACGTAAGTGCCTGTGACTCGTGTAAGTGTCTCCCCGTCCGCCAAAATACGTGTTCGCAATCGTTCCTCAGAAAATCTCCCCCTAACCCCCCGAGCAGCGCGCCCCTCACAGAGGGCGAAGCACGGGTCCCTCCGACTCTAAACCCCTCTCCGTTAAGCGCCCTGCAGAGTGGCGATTCTCGGCAGAGGTTCCAGCGTCGCCCTGTCCCGAGATTTCCTCTGCTAGTATCCTGCCTAATTTCCGCCCGCAAAAGAAAAGGGCTTCCCTGTCTAAAACGTTTTTCCCTAAACGTCATTAATTTATACAAAAATCGATAGTTATCCGCGCAAAACTTATAAGGTCTATCTCCTCAGAAAGTCACGAGTTTCCGCTCGGCCTGTGACTATAAGATCTATTTAAGTTTACCCAAGTTACCGAAGTTTTAATTCTCGACTTTTTCGGTATAAATTACGTCCGCCGGTCGACAACTCGCGTAATCGCGCCACTCGAAAAACCCCGGACGTAACACTATAAATAAATACCATGCTACATATCAGATTAATGTTATAATTTTATAAATTACTATAGAGATTACTATATATATCAAGAAAAATTCTTTGTCTCAAAATCTATATAACAAAATGTAAAATTAGTAATATATTTTTTACTATAGGAGGTTGACCACATGAAAGTCAATATGACCCTGTAATGGAAAAGATTCATAATATAATAAAACTTTAATCAGTTGATGGTTTGACTAATGTATTTGATAATGATAATATAGGTAAGTTTTAATAAAATTTATAGTAAGAAGTGATTATGTAATAGAGGAAATATTTAAAGTTATTCTATAAGTTCCATAACTATATTCTATAAAAGTTCCATGTAATTAAGTTGCTTAATAGGCTGCATTCAAATTCTAAAGGGAGTACGTATTGTTAGTAAGTGCTTAATGATTAATGCCTATGATTAATGTAAATTTTTTGATCCATGATAAGTACAGAAGAATATTCTAATCACAGATAATAATCAAGCTTCTAATCTAAGCACTTATTAAATACTAAGTTTTACTAAATGCAGCCATAGTTTCTTTAAAAAAATTATAAAAAAGTTGTTAAAAATATGTCTATAATAGAAGTTTCTAATTAAAAATTATTATAATTTATAAATTAACTTCTGAATTCTTTAAACTATTTGTATATTATCTTTTTGTTTAGAGAATAATTAAAATTTATATTGTGAAAATGAATTGGAAGATAATAATGATAACAGTAATACTCAAGATAATACTGTGCCGTTAGAAGACTTATTTGAGGAGATACCTTCATCTGATGCAGAAGATTCTGTACTAAAGGTTTATAATTGTAATTTTTCAGTTGAATAATATATTTTATTTTATAATTAAATATTTTTTAAATTAATATATAGGTATCCAAGAGACACCAGAATATACAGAATCATTTCCTGCCTTGGCAAGCATTAAAAAAAAGGAAATTAGATGATATGAAAAGAGATACGTCTAATAAAAACATGCCATTTAAACAAAGCGGTCAAAAAAATAAGCAACATATTAATTTACAGGTATGTTAAAAATAATGAAATAAGTAATAAAACATATGTTTCTCTTCATATTCCTTTATTAATATGTTTTGATGTTACAACATAAATTCTTATTCTTTCCCCAGTTCCAAAATACAATTTTAATAAAAATTTTAATGTACCTGAAGAAAAAAGTGGTCCTTCTAAACCTACTATAAACTCAAGTAAACAGGTAATTTGTATATTATATGATATATAAAATATATGTATTCAAGGTAAGACAACAAAAACTCTCCGTCTTATTTATCTTGTAATCTACTAATTTGTTTGAAAACTTTAAACATTATGGTTTATTTCTCTATTAGCAACTTTTATAAAGTACATATTATAGTACTAACCATAAAGTATAGTTTGAATTATATGTATATTTAATACTTATTTGTCATTGTATTTCTTTTAGATCAAGCTTGGGGAACTTTGAGCTCCGGAGCCATGACACTTCTCCATCCACAGAGAGTGGGGGAAAGGAGCTTCTCCGCTGGATAAAGAGCAGGCATGATTAACTTCATCCAGCAGAGAAACCCCTTTCCCTCGCTCTCCGTGAATGGAAAGGGAGAAGTGTCGTGGCTCCAGAGCTCGAAGTTGCCCAGGCCTCTTTTAGATACAATAATAAAAAAGATTAGTTATTTTTTATGAGACACCTTGTATGCATATACATTGTATATACAATGCTTTCAATATATTACAAATTATTTATACATTTGAAAATTAAATAATGCAGCATTCACATAATATATAGAGCCACGGGGCGGTCTCGCTCTGCACGTACTTGGCGCGAGACACTACCGTGTCTTTTGATACTTATATTTATTATTCATTATTACTTTATAGTTACAAGATATTGCAATTAATTGCGATACATCCTCAGAAGAAAATGAATGTACTGATAAGGATGATTTCGGTATTACACAAAGAAAGGTAACATTATAATTATTATTATGTTAGTATTATATATTTATAATAACTATAATACTTAAAAATACTTATAACTATGATACATATAAAGTTATATAATTTAATTTTAATTATTATTACAGATTGTAAATACAGGGACAAAGACAAAGGAAAAAAGTGCTGTGAACATGTTGAGAAAGAAGATAAGTAAACCACTTCAAATACATGGAGAAAATGTACAATTCAATAGCGATTGTGTGCAAAGACATTTTCTCAAACAAACAAAAATTACTCTATGTCGGATAAAGTATTAAATTTTGCAATACTAGCAAAATCAAAAACAGAATTAGTTAACCTTATGAAAACAGAAATAGACGAAAAGCATGCAATTGAAGTCAATATATTAAATATGCAATTAAAAAGAGAAACACTGCAAGTACAATTGATAGAGAAGGAAATTGCAATAAAGGAATGCATTTTAAAACGCGTGGAAAAAACTGAAACATTAGAGGATATAGAAAATTTAAATATCAAGAGACACGGTAGTGTCTCGCGCCAAGTACGCGCGGAGCGAGACAGCCGTGGCTCTATATACGCGACGCGACGAGTTGCGAGTACCCGAGATTTTTAGATCTCGATAACCAGTGAACGGATCAAGTTCTAACTAGGCTTATCGTAAAGCTTGGACCAAATTTATATAAGAAAAGTGTTTTTATTTTTCCGCTACGTGCCCTACGAGCGGAGATATTACGATGCATAGGATAAAGTGTAAAATTTTCAATTAAGAAACGTCGACGTTCTCCGTTTGCTTCGTTCGCCACGGCGCGCGGCAGCAGCACTGGAGTTGCTGATTTAGTAACTTTCGTAGCCTTGCCGTTATGCGATGCGGCGCTGGCATTAGTTCGATCACATGTGATGTGACACATGTAAACATAACATAACCATAAAGCTGCCCATACACGTCGCGAGTCCGGCTCGGCTCGGTTTCTACTCGTTCGTGGGTGAGATGTTACGAGACGGGCTCGGCGTCCGACGAGCCAAATTTCGGGACTATTCGGGAGTGTGTGTGTGGTGAAAAACGTTTGAGTCCGGCTCGCGAATCAAACTCGTACATGTTATGGGCCGCTTTAGACGTCCGCGTTGTCGAGAAATATTCCGTCCGCGTCGTCGCGTCCGAACACTCCGAACGAAGAGCAGTGCTGGAGTGACAGAGTTCGCGCCTTGCGGGTGGCTGGTTCCTGGCATGATACAAAGACAAGGGTATGCTCACTTGGTGGTAACCCATTGCGCAGAAATACGGAATAGTGGGGATGTCACCATACTACGTCATACTCGACTGTTTCCGGAACGGTTCGAGCAGGTTCGGCTCGAAATATGGCTGCATTTCTCGAGTCGAAACTCGAGAAATGCCGACTATAAACAACGGAGATTGGATACAATTTATTTCTCGCGGTAAATGTATGTACCCCTCAGAAGATATGATAGCAACTGCGCGAATAATGAATATCGAATTCGAAAAATATCACGGATCAAATCTTCGAAAAGATCAATTAATATTTAATAAATTGGCTGATATTATACATGACAAAATACAACCAATTCAACTACCACGCAATGTTATTTATTGTGCCTCGTTCGAACACGAACATATATCCGAGTTCGTGTAATTAATCTCGGCAGATATGTGAAAGCAATAGAAAAAAAAATAAAAGAAGGAAATTAGTAAAATTTACTAACAATAAAATATTTTAATACACATCTTTGTTATTTTATTTTCCTGGAATACATTTTTTTAATTATTATTTTAAAATTTATTAATTCAATATTACATTATTTAATTTAATGTTTTATTTCTTAATCCCTTAATTTCGCTTTTTATACATTTTTATTTAAATAATAATTTATCAAATTAATTTATTGCCCATTTCATTTACATATTTATTATTTATTTAATTAACACTGTTAACAATTTTAATACTTTATTAATAAAAAAAAAGTATACTTTATTAATAAAATATTATTTATATATATATATACATATATACAATTTAGCCGTCAAAGAACCTCAAATATATACTTTGTATCCCACATCTTAGTAAAGTATTTCGTATTAACGTATGTACTACATTATAAAAATTTTACAATAATGTATAACTTTTGTATAATGTATAACTTTTATGCAATGACGTCTAAACAATGGCAAAATAGTAACTTTCTATACTGTGTATTGTAAAGAAATGATAGTAACTTCGAATTTACCGCATAATGATGACGTAGAATGGTGACAATTCTGATTGGCCGTTGACCGTCACGTGATTTATATATGCGCGTAAGCATATCCTTGTCTTTGTATCATGGTTCCTGGGATACACCTTGTGCGAGGGTCGCGAGGTTATATCTATCGTACGTATTGCTCTTTCTCGCGGTCACGCTCGCGTTCCCCGCTCGCGTTCTCTCTCTCTCTCTCTCTCTCTTTTTCTCTAATAATGACTATCAAATATATCTGATAAAATTAAATCTAAATATTTTTTGTATTATAACACAAAAATTATATCTGACAGTGACATCCTTAATTAAATGTGCAGTGTAGTTTGTATTATAAATTATTAATTGCCTTATTTTGTTAACAAACCTTACTATACATATATTATCTACTATGACATTCTGCCAATAGCATCGTACAGTCGCGGTCATTAATGCCTTCCACCTGAAGTCAGTCGCGTTCGGGGGCAGATAGTAGCTGAACGCGTCGCCTCTAGCGCTATTCGTGCTTCATGACTGTTGGGTCGGTAACGTCGTGGAGAACGGGCAAAGGCAGTGTCGTGGAGAAAGAGAGAGCTGTCAGTTTGACAGCTGTGTGTCAGCGGAAGAGAGGTTAAGAACCGAGGGATCGTCTAAAAGTATAAGGAAAGTATAAGAAATACAAGGGCATGTTAATTATTTGAATAGTGAATAATTATTATACGACAAATTTATATTGATATATATATATATAATTTTAAATATCGTAGCTGAGGCATTAATAAAGATTATTGGCCGTATCAAGCCTTCCAGAGAATCGGAGTCAAATACGAATAGGAAAAGAAGAAGAAGAAGAAGAAGAAGAAAACCAGCTAAGACAGAGAAATAAAGAAAACAACGATGACTGTGGGAAAGGTAGAGATAATGGTCAATGGAGGAGGAGATGCAGTAAGATGATTTAATTTATATTATATAAGAAATTATTACATTTTTAGTAATTTCAAAATACGATTGCAGAACACCAGTGGGAAATATCAACGTCATACGATCGGCGCTACGCTTGTCATGCGGCATACTCACCACGTACGGACTCTTATCAGTCTGATCCATCGTCACCATGTGTCCTCGCGGTAATCTCCGTCGCTCTTTCGTCGATAATTCATCGTTCACCACCTACGCGAGGAATTTGGGATACACCAAAGTCATGGTAGGCAAATAAATTGCAGAGAAATAGGTAGTGAATTAAAATATGTTTCGTTTCCGCGATAAAATCTTACTCTCTAATGAATTAGCATGCATAAACTGAAGTAGTATTGTGTGTGTAGAAGATTAACTTTCGTTTAGAAAATGTTTATAAGTTTTTTGATTGATTTGATATTATAATTGTTAAAAAAGTTTACAAACTAATAATCCTGAAATAGCAAGTGATTATAATTGTTATCGTTCACGTTGGATAAATATGTGGGCTTTTAACAATTATAATCACTTGCTATTTCACGATTATTAGTTTGTAAACTTTTTTAACAATTATAATATCAAATCAATCAAAAAACTTATGAACATTTTCTAAACAAAAGTTAATCTTATGAGTTATGTTCTACACACACAATACTACTTCAGTTTGTGCATGCTAATTCATTAGAGAGTAAGATTTTATCGCGGAAACGAAACATATTTTAATTCACTACCTATTTCTCTGCAATTTATTTGCCTACCATGACTTTGGTGTATCCCAAATTCCTCGCGTAGGTGGTGAACGATGAATTATCGACGAAAGAGCGACGGAGATTACCGCGAGGACACATGGTGACGATGGATCAGACTGATCAGAGTCCGTACGTGGTGAGTATGCCGCATGACAAGCGTAGCGCCGTTCGTATGACGTTGATATTTCCCACTGGTGTTCTGCAATCATATTTTAAAATTACTAAAAATGTAATAATTTCTTATATAATATAAATTAAATCATCTTACTGCATCTCCTCCTCCATTGACCATCATCTCTACCTTTCCCACAGTCATCATTGTTTTCTTTATTTCTCTGTCTTAGCTGGTTTTCTTCTTCTTCTTCTTCTTCTCCTTCTTTTCCTATTCGTATTTGACTCCGATTCTCTGGAAGGCTTGATACGGCCAATAATCTTTATTAATGCCTCAGCTACGATATTTGAAATTATATATATATATCAATATAAATTTGTCGTATAATAATTATTTACTATTCAAATAATTAACATGACCTTGTATTTCTTATACTCTCCTTATACTTTTAGACGATCCCTCGGTTCTTAATCTCTCTTCCGCTGACACACAGCTGTCAAATTGACAACTCTCTCTTTTTCCACAACACGGTCTTTGCCCGTTGTCCACGACGTTACCGACCCAACAGTCATGAAGCACGAATAGCGCTAGAGGCGACGCGTTCAGCTACTATCTGTCCCCGAACGCGACTGACTTCAGGTGGAAGGCATTAATGACCGCGACTGTACATGCCAAATTCTGTATCAAATCTGTTTTTCTTTCGACAAAATTTATTTATAGCAAACACTGCATAATGTGCTCTCGACAAATTTGACTTTGCTTAATATATTTATATTTTGTGTCTTAATTTTTTAATGATTTATAAATTTATACAAACTACACTGCACATTTAAGGATGTCAAACTCTCAGATATAATTCTTGTAAGTTATAATACAAAAAATATTTACATTTGATTTTATCAGACATAAATGTCGATGTCGATAGACATTATGGCGTTTGATGTATCTATAACAAAAAGGGGTGATATCCGTACAAAATTACCTTTTACAAAAAGGTAAAAAAAAAGACGCCAAGCACGCGTAGTGTACCTTGAAAAAATTGAAGTAGTTATCTTTGTACCTCGAAAAAATCCAAGTAATATTTTTACCTTCAAAAAATCAAAGTAATATATTTACCTTGAAAAAATCGAAGTAATATATTTACCTTGAAAAAATTGAAGTAGTTATCTTTGTACCTCGAAAAAATCCAAGTAATATCTTTACCTTAAAAAAACCAAAGTAATATATTTACCTTAAAAAAATCGAAGTAATATATTGATTACAAAAAAAAGAAATGATCTTTAAATTATGCGCCAATTAAATATATATTATGTCGAAAAATAACTATTGTTCTTTTAAAAAATGTATTCCTATTAAAGTGAAAAAATTAATATAAAATGTGAAAAATTTTAGTAAAAAAACTCGGCGCTGCCAAATTTTAAAATATTTGAAAGCAATAAAAATAACTAATTTAAAATATTAAATTAATAATTACAATGTGAATGTAGAGACTTTCACGCATTAATTTAAAGTACTTTTTTCATTTATAGAAATTGTTTCATTAATATATATTATTATGTTTAGTAGCGCCGTTTTTTTCGCTAAAATTTTTCACATTTTATATTAATTTTTTCATTTTAATAGGAATACATTTTTTAAAAGAACAATAGTTATTTTTCGATATAATATATATTTAATTGGCGCATAATTTAAAGATCATTTTTTCTTTTTGTAATAAATATTGTATTACTTCGATTTTTTCAAGGTAAATATATTACTTTGGTTTTTTTAAGGTAAAGATATTACTTGGATTTTTTCGAGGTACAAAGATAACTACTACGATTTTTTCAAGGTAAATATATTACTTCGATTTTTTCAAGGTAAATATATTACTTTGATTTTTTTAAGGTAAAGATATTACTTGGATTTTTTCGAGGTACAAAGATAACTACTTCGATTTTTTCAAGGTACACCACGCGTGCTTGGCATCTTTTTTTTTACCTTTTTGTAAAAGGTAATTTTGTACTGTACATTTTTACACGAGAACAGAAATACTAAAAACCATTTTGTTGCAGGAGATTTTAATCTTGATTTGTTGACTTTAGATGTTATAACAGAGGAATATTTAAATAACTACCTAAATCATGAATATCTGCCACTTTTTACGGGGATTACAAGGCCAAATACATTAGATATATCGAGAGAATCCTGTATTGACAGTGTCTTTTATAAAGGCAATTTAAATGGTATTAGGGCGTTAAAATATACACAGATTCTACCTGATCACTATCTGCTTCTTGTGTCCTTCGATATGAATGATAAGAAACAAGAACAGACTGATATTTATAGTAGTATTAATTTTAAGAAATTACGAGATCTAAGTCAAAAAGAAGACTGGGAGGTAGTGAAAAATAATAAAAACGCAAATGATGCACTGGAATTACTTCTTTGTAAGATCAAAAAATTATTGATTTATCTACAAATAAAAAGAAAAAAAATCTTAAAAAAAGAAAAAATGGATTACACAAGGTATTACTATAGCGTGCAATACTAAAGAAATGTTATATGATATTTGGAAAAAAAATCCTAATAACAAAGAGGCTGAATGTGAATATAAAAATTATTTTAAACTGCTGCAAAAAGTTATTAATAGAGCCAAGTTCTTATACGATAAGAATGATGTTGAAAAAAGATGTAATAATAGTAAGTCTCTCTGGAATTTTGTTCAAGAGAAATTAAACAAAGGGAAATCTAAATCGAGTAATATATGTAGTCAAATTAAAACCGAGGGAAAAGTTATTGATGATCCTGTGGAACTTGCAAATACTTTCAACGATTTTTTCTGCACTATAGGCACTAATCTAGCTAAAAAAATATACACTCCTAACCGTCCCGATTTAAAAAAGGTTCCAATAAATAACAAATCGATTTTTCTTTATCCTATTACAGCTGGAGAAATAACTAATGTAATAAACGGTCTAAAAGATAAAGCTGATGGGGCTGATGAGGTTAGTGCCAGGGTCATTAAGTCGATTAAATTGCAGATCCACTAGAGTATATTTTAAATGTATGTATAAAAAATGGTGAATGGCCAGATAACTTAAAGTATGCCGCTGTTGTACCTATTTATAAAGCTGGGGAAAGGTGCAATGTGACTAATTAGCGACCGATCTCGCTGATATCTAACTTTGCAAAAATTTTCGAGAAAATACTCCATAAGAGAATGTATAAGTTTTTCACTGACTCACATATTCTTTCTGAGAAACAATTTGGGTTCAGGAAAGGTAAAGGTACTAAGGATGCTCTTGCACTAATCTCAAATTATATATACAAAAAATTGAATGATGGTACATGCACAATTGCGACTTTCCTTGACTTGGCAAAGGCTTTTGATACCGTGAATCACCAAATACTACTAGACAAACTGTACGACTACGGAATTAGGGGAAATTGTTACTCACTGTTGAAAAATTATTTAAATAATAGGAAACAAGCTGTAAAAATAAATGGAGTTTGCAGTGAAGATAGGTTAATAACTATTGGAGTTCCGCAAGGAACAATACTGGGACCACTTCTCTTTATTGTTTACATAAACGATTTGTTATTTTTATTACCAGGTAAATCAATTACTTCGTACGCGGACGATACGGTCGTTGTAACAACGGGTGAGTCCTGTGAAGTAGCTGGGGCACAGATGTGTGAATATGTGGATATTGTCTCCCAATGGCTTTGCGTGAATCAGCTCTCTCTGAACATCAGCAAGACAGTGTTTATCACTTTTGGAATATATGCAGATAGTGTACCGAATGAGATTTCCATTAAAATTAATAATCAAAGCGTTAAGAGAGTTGTTTCTGCCAAGTACCTTGGAATCATAATAGATCAAGCTATGAAGTGGGAATTGCACTTAAATTATATCACAAAGAAGACCAGATATTTACTATTTGTTTTTGCAAAGTTATCCAGGCTGCTGTCCCAGGAGTCGCTGTTAATTATTTATCATGCACTCTTTAATAGTATTGCATTGTATGGCATAATAGCGTGGAGAGGGGCGTATAATAACGTAATTAATAAATTAATGTCCCTGCAGAACCGAATTATAAAAATTGTAATGAAATCTAATACGAATAAAATGCCGCAAAACGTTAAATGTTCGTTTGCTGTCGAGGCCCTGTGCCATCATTACAACTATCATCAGCAAAATTTCGAATCCTCCGCTAGCAAAACTAGGAAAAAAGATTTGATGCTACCCATGATCTATAAAACTGCTAACTTCAAAAGCAGTTTCATAACTTCGTTGAAATTGTTTAACCTATTGCTAATTGAACTAAAAAGCCTTAAGACTACGAAAAGTAATGTAAAACATAACCTATACAATTGGATTAATGGTAACATCAATGCAGTTGCAAAGACGCGAGCGAAGAACACACAATAGTGTGAATTTTATGTTATATTTTATAAGTTTGTTATTTTTTTTGTTATTTTTTTCCTTTGTTTTCTTTATTTTTTTGTTTCTTTAATTTTGATTATTAGTTTATAAGCACTAGACCTATGTACAGGCAATTTTATTTGCCTCTTTAGGTGTTATTTGCGTATATAATGTACTGTAAATAATATTTGCTGGTCAATAAATAAATAAATAAATAAATAAATGGTAAATATGCATATTAGGTCAAACCTCACCGATGACCTTGATCTTGACATATGTTGTCAAGGTCACCCTCCTGAGTGACCTTCAGAAGGTTTTAGCCGGTCGTCATTGATCGTTGAAAAGTTATTAACAAAAAGAAAATTGAAAATATGGCAGTTATTTCGAGTATTGAAAGGCATAAACGACCTTGACCTTGACATATGTTGTCAAGGTCACCCTCCTGAGTGACCTTCAGAAGGTTTTAGCTGGCGGTCATTGTTTATTAAAAAGTTATAAACAAAAAAATTTGGTGGGGAAAATTATTTAAAGCAGAGAATAGTTGGTATATTGAAAAGTATATATACAATTTTATGTATTGGAAAGTGTAAATACAAGTATTCTCTGCTTTAATCATGGCAAAAGCATGTTAAAGCTTTGTTAAAGCAGATAATAGTTGGTTATTGACAAAACCTATAGGTTAGTGACGCGCTTTACAAGTATGTTCTTTGTAAGTTGAAGCACATACAAAGCACACACTTGTAAGTTGAAGCACATACAATGCACACACTTGTAAAGCGCGCCACTAACCTATAGGTTAGTGGCGCGCTTTACAAGTGTGTGCTTTGTATGTGCTTTGTAAGTTGTATCATATACTTTTCTATTCTCTGCTTTAAATAACTTTCCTTTTAATATTCTAACAATTTACTGCTTTAAATAATTTTTCCCAACAAATTTTCTTTGTTTATAATTTTTTAATAAACAATGACCGCCAGCTAAAACTTTCTGAAGGTTACTCAGAAGGGTGACCTTGACAACATATGTCAAGGTCAAGGTCGTTTATGCCTTTCAATACTCAAAATAACTGCTATATTTTTTAAACTTTTTTTGTTTATAATTTTTTAATAAACAATGGCCGCCAGCTAAAACCTTCTGAAGGTCACTTAGGAGGGTGACCTTGACAACATATGTCAAGGTCAAGGCCATTGGTGAGGTTTGACCTAATATGCATATTTACCAAATAAATATGTATGTATATGTGTTAATCACTTGCGTTTATAAAATATTCCGTCTTACGTACCTTTCAGTCCTAAATACTAATTCTCCGTGTATATGATTTAATATTGTTATTTTTTTGTTTAAACGAAATCTCATTTTAAACTCAATGTCATCTAATTCTATAAAATAATTGACTCGTTCTTTAAAAATTCTTGGTCTTCGATATAAAATATTGATTATATCTTCATCATCGGATGAAGATAAAATATCATGATTATAATGTGCCATTCCTATTAATAAAAATATTTTTTTGTAACTATGTAAAATGTTTTTATGTGTAAATTTATATCTTATTTATTCTATTTATATAAATTTATACATTTTTATATCATAATATTATATATTTGAATATTTATGAACAAGTTAACAAAGTAAAATATTGTTACAAGTTAAAATAACATTAATGGTAAAATTATGGTTATTATAAAAAATTCTACAATCGGTATAAATTATTGTATTTAGCATAAGTTTCTGAGATTAACAACAAGTTGGCTCACAGTTTTTCAATGTTCATATCGGAAAAGACGTTATATATTGCCAGTCACGGTCGATTTAAATTACTTTAATTGTTATACTATACTGGCAAAAAAAATTTATTATTCTGTTTATTATACACCGTCGACCGAAGAATCGGTGCTCCATCTTATAGTTGTTATTGCGATAAATATCACCACAGCCCCAGTGGTCGAATTGGCACGACCCCTGCACGGTATACGGGAGGTTCCAGGTTCAAACCCTGGCTGGGGTGATATTTTTTCGCAATAAAAATTTAAACTATTTAATTTAGAAATTACATCAACTGACCAAAACCCATGGTCGAAATGAATAATGTCTTGACGATTGATCCGAAAATGTGCTGTGTGAATCCGACAAACCAAGTTGGCTCACAGTTTTTCAATGTTCATATCGGAAAAGACGTTATATATTGCCAGTCACGGTCGATTTAAATTACTTTAATTCATAAAAATATTCTTAGGGCGGAATTCATAGACGTTTCTTGAAACCTGTCTTAAGCACAATCTTAGCCAAGATTGACTTAAGACCCAAGATTGTCTTAAGATCGTCCTACATGCACAGATGGGTCTTGAAAACTCGAGTTTGAGCTTAAGACCGCCTTAACAAAGATCATGCTTGAGCTCTCAGCTTTGGAAATGTTCGGGATTCTTACCAGCTTAACCAATAATATTGAAGGTCTACAAGTATGTAGATAATGCTGCAGTGGAACTTTTCTTTTCTCTTCACAACGCAAGGTTATGTATAAAAGCAGAAAGTGAAATATTAATGAAAATTTGGAATATTCTGATCGGAAATCTGAATAATTTCGTAATACCTGCCTGCCCTGGAGTGATAATATATATGTATAGGTAAAGTTAATCGTAATAATATATCTAATTGAGTAAAAGTAGAATTCCAATAAACATCATGTAACAGTAACAATTGCATCTATTTTATTATTTCCAATTTAACATTCTCAACAATGCATAAATATAACAACGTTATACATAACATGACATTGTTGAGTGAAAAATTATTACATTGATATGTTACTTTTACTCGATGTTTATAAACAAAAAAACACATAACCTTATCTATTTGTGTGAAAATTCTTCATATTCATATTATTTTGTTGTTTTTATTTAAAAAATATAATGTTTTTAAAATGACAACGCCTATTAGAAGTGTATATTCCGATTCGGAAAAGCAGGTATTCTTGGAGATATTGAAAAAGTATAAACTTGTTGTTTAAGCAAAAGGTACAAATTCCTCCACGCTGAAAGAGAATAGAGAAATTAGAGGCTTGGTCGATTATTACAGAAGAATATAACAACTCTTCTTTGATTAGTATTGTGACGTGACGGTTTGCCGCGCGTGGCAGCGCCCCGCCGCCGTCACAAGGCGCGGGTTCGCGCCCGCGGACGACCCAGGAGAGCAACCGCGAAATCTCCAGGGGGCCTCCGAAATAACGCGTTCACGCACTCTTAATTTATTTTGTATTTTTTTTATACAAACGCGGCACCTCACCGAGGCACCGCCACCAGAGCAACCAGGAAGAACGCAGGAGTCTACGACCAGAATAATGGAAAAGGACGACAGCCGTATTGTGGGAGCGCGCGACGGACACGCGTGGCACGCAGGGTCGACGAAGCCAAGACGGGCCCGGGGTCTCTGAAGGAAAACTTGGACCCCTGGATTCGCCTCCGAAACACCTAAACGAGCCCGGGACGCCTGGCCAGCGCTCCCGAGGCCCGCGGAGGAGGCCCTCCCTTAAGTGGAAGCCACCCGAACGCCCGGCGCGCCGAGCAAAAAGAGTCGGAAGGTCGAGGAAAATTGGGAAGGTGCCAAGGGTCCCCGCAGTATCGAAGTATCGACGCCGGTGCCCGCATGATCCGCAACGCGCTCGGCCCTCATTGGTCGGTGTCGCGCGAGGGTATCGCGCCACCCCCTGAGAGGGGCGAGCATTCGATTGCTCATCGAGCTCGCCGCCTCGATCGTTCTCTTCTGGGTCGTCCGCCACAGCGTTAAGTCGTCTCGCGTACATCCCGAGTTTTGTGTGCCGTATTTCGAGAAGCGAATCATCCCCGGCGCCTGTGACGGAACTCGAGACATCGTTGTTCACCAGGGAGTGAGCGGAACCGGTGAGGATTGCCCCACGTAATTCGCGTGTTAGCAGCCGCGGAGAGCCGCGAGTGCCGTGTTCGTCCAGCCCCGACCGCCACTTTCGCGAGATATCGCGTTTCGCGAGCGCGTGTTCTTTTGGGTTTGGTGTTAGTGAAAATCGTCGGACGCGACGTACGCCGCACGCGGCGGAAAAATCGCCGGAAACGGCGTAAGTTTGTGATCGAATCCTATTGCTTGGGATTGTCACAATAGAGTCTCGCGGAAATTCGACTCGCGACCAAGTTTCGCGAGTATTTGCTTTTGGCGAAGGCGGTCGGTGGCGGACGCGAGGGGCCTCGCGACGACAAAGCCGTGCGCTGTAGGTTCTTTTTCGCCATTT
The DNA here is from genome assembly GCA_030770355.1 of Harpagoxenus sublaevis. Lineage (NCBI taxonomy): Eukaryota > Metazoa > Arthropoda > Insecta > Hymenoptera > Formicidae > Harpagoxenus > Harpagoxenus sublaevis. The sequence goes on along the minus strand of JASTWR010000541.1, from coordinate 72,396 downwards.
CTATCGTGTGTATCGGCCTCCTGGGGATCGCGACCGAGGGATCGCGACATCGCATAGCGGCCGCCGGGGCCGCGAAAATCACGACATCCCGTATTTCGAGTCTCGCGTTTTGTGTCGTTTGGGAAAGTTTTCGCGTGTTTACGAGCGTCGTCAGATTGTTCTCGGGGAGTCGCAAAGGCGCTCCTTTATCGCGTACCGCTAGAGTGTGGCCCTGCGGGGGACCTGCCCGCGTATTGCGTCGGGACCATCGCGGCGTCGTATCCACGATTGGTGCGAAACGTTTGGAAAATTATCGCGCAAATTTGGAGTCATCCGTCGTGGTGACAAGTGCGATCGGGGTGTCGTGAGTGGCACCCGTTTGACCACGTTAATATTGACCACGGTCCCGATTGACTACGTTGAAATTGACCACGTTGCGATTGACCACGTTACAATTGACCACGTTGTGATTGACCACGGTCCCGATTGACCACTGTCCTTATTGACCACGGTCCCGATTGACCACCGTCCCGATTGACCACCGTCCCGATTGACCACCGTCCCGATTGACTACCGTCCCGATTGACCACGGTCTTAATTGACCACCGACCCGATTGACCACAGTCCTGATTGACCACAGTCCCGATTGATTACGGACTCAATTGACCACCGTCCCGATTGACCACCGTCCCGATTGACCACCGTCCCGATTGACCACCGTCCCGATTGATCACCGTCCCGATTGACCACGGTCCCGATTGACCACGGTCCCGATTGCCGATTAGTGACGCGCTTTAAAAGTATTTAATTGTTTAAAGCGCGTCATTAACCTATATAGGTTAGTTCGGTACGGTGGTCAATCGGGACGGTGGTCAATCGGGACGGTGGTCAATCGGGACGGTGGTCAATCGGGACTGTGGTCAATCGAGACTGTGGTCAATTGGGACGGTGGTCAATCGGGACCGTGGTCAATCTGGACGGTGGTCAATCGGGACCGTGGTCAATCGGGACGGTGGTCAATTGGGACCGTGGTCAATTGGGACCGTGGTCAATCGGGACGGTGGTCAATCGGAACCGTGGTCAATCGGAACTGTGGTCAATCGAAACCGTGGTCAATCGGTACCGTGGTCAATCGCAACGTGGTCAATCGCAACGTGGTCAATTGCACCGTGGTCAATATCAACGTGGTCAATCGGGACCGTGGTCAATATTAACGTGGTCAAACGGGACGCTCCCGGGCGTCGTGCATAATTTAGGCATCGCGTTAGCGTGCAAGCGAGCGGCGTGAGCGATCGACCGACAATCCTTGTGCGTCGTCCCAACTTTTTTTTGTGTGTTTGGCGATCGAATTCCAGCGCGCCCGGCGGGGTGCCGGCCGTCGCATGTGACGCGTATATCTTGTCGATTCCCTTCTCGCTATAATATTCAATGATATTGCGATATTAGTAATAAGTTAGATTTAAGTTTTGTTTCGGCGATAAATCCGCTTGTCGAGTCACTAGAGTTACGTTTTTTTCCGCGATAAGTTTGTCTCTCGGATTAATCAGGTCTACGTATTATATTGTCGATTTCTCCGTTCTGAATAACGCTCGAGTTTACGTTTCCTATACCGCGTTATTATTTACTTGCGATCTTTTCCAATTCTGTTCGAATCATTCACTGCACGTTTAACTTTCCGTTTACGATACTTTCCCCGGTCAGCCCTTGCTCTCGAACGATACCAACCGGCGTTCGCTTATCTTTTTTTTGGTCATTGCCTGGCTGATATTTTTTTACCGGGACAACCGTTAATTATACTAAATTCCGCCTGTTTATAATATTCTCTCCCGCGAAACTATTGTTCAACCGAATTAATCAAAGCTGTTAATTATTCACTGTTCCAAATTTACTAATCTGATAATTTACCTTTCTTTAAATAAACGAGACTCATTGTTCATTAAACGTTTGGCAATTTATGTGGAATTCTTTTGTGTTTGTGCAACGCCACCGCGCTGCCCTGCCTCTACCCTGCCCCTCTGCCGTTAGGTCGAGCCGGCTGGCCCCTCGTGCGACGGGCTATGGTTTTCGCGATTTCGCGTTAGGGATCATCGAATAATTAGTGGACGCGAGGAATTCGCGTCTGGCGCCCAACCGATTTATTGACGAACCGCCTGACTCGCGCGAGGGATTATCCCGAGAGGCCTACCACCCGACTCTCTTAGCGTCCCTTTTGATCGGGCCGAAAAAGCCGTGACAGTATATACTAAGGTATTAAATTTATTTTATATATTTTATTTTATTTTTATATTACAGCTATATTACAGTGAATTTTTTGTAATAGGTAATGTTTTACATTACAGAGGGACGTACAACAATTGAAAAAGTACTGTAAATGGATTAATTGCATCTCGTAACATCGTTTTTCACGTATTGTGCCAATATTATCGTTTTCTTCATCCGAAGAGGAGAGATTCAGAATATCAAATAAATTAATATCAAATAAATTAATATCAAATGCGCCCAATATGTTCAATTCCATGATGCCTTTATCTAAAGTATATAATAATAAATAATTAGTAGTATCTTGTGTGTATATATATATGTATATATACATATATGTATATATATATATATATATATATATAAATTAGACCTAAACGTTATATAACTGACAACTTTTCGAGTAATTTTCAGATCTTTTAAGCACTTTTGTATATATTATTAACAAAATAATGTCAAAAATTTGTTATAAATTAATTCTACATATCACCTGTCAAATGCGATACAAATCCGTAATATGTCACAACAATAGTTTTTAGGTTTGTTTCCTATCGCTGACAGCATTAGTTCAAAAATTGTACATAAATAAACCGTGAGAATTTTGTACGTGCGCAACCAATGCAGCAATAAAAAATAAACTTTTCGGGCGGAATTCATAGATGTTTCTTGAGTTTCAAGACGGACTTAAAAGCTCGTTCTCAAGATCACGATTGTTTCATAGACATTGCTTAAGACCGAATTAAAAGCTGGAACTTGAGACCATGCTTAGATAAGCAAATATCGTTTCATAATCAAATCTTAAGTGCGACTTGACATTATTAGATGCACAGTTATTGCTTAAGCCGTATCTTAAGCCAATCTTAGTCAAGTCCAGTAAATTGTTGACTTAAGACGATTTTGAAACGAAAAGTTAGTTTTCTATTGCTGCATTGGTTGCGCACATACGAAATTGTCACGGTTTATTTATGTACAATTTTTGAACTAATGCAGTCAGCGATAGGAAACAAACCTAAAAACTGTTGTTGTGACATATTACGGATTTGTATCGCATTTGACAGGTGATATGTAGAATTAATTTATAACAAATTTTTGACATTATTTTGTTAATAATATATACAAAAGTGCTTATTAAAAGACCTGAAAATTACTCGAAAAGTTGTCAGTTATATAACGTTTGGGTCTAATTTATATATATATATATATATATATATATATATATATATATATATATATATATATATACATATATATATATACACACAAGATACTACTAATTATTTATTATTATATACTTTAGATAAAGGCATCATGGGATTGAACATATTGGGCGCATTTGATATTAATTTATTTGATATTCTGAATCCTCTTCGGATGAAGAAAACGATAATATTGGCACAATACGTGAAAAATTTGTTTATAAATTTACATAAACATCGAGTAAAAGTAACATTATATCAATGTAATAATTTTTCACTCAACAATGTCATGTTATGTATAACGTGTTATATTTATGCATTGTTGAGAATGTTAAGTTGGAAATTGTAAAATAGATGCAATTGTTACTGTTACATGATGTTTATTGGAATTCTACTTTTACTCAATTAGATATATTATTACGATTAACTTTACCTATATATATTATCACTCCAGGGCAGGCAGGTATTACGAAATTATTCAGCTTTCCGATCAGAATATTCCAAATTTTCATTAATATTTCACTTTCTGCTTTTATACATAACCTTGCGTTGTGAAGAGAAAAGAAAAGTTCCACTGCAGCATTATCTACATACTTGTAGACCTTCAATATTATTGGTTAAGCTGGTAAGAATCCCGAACATTTCCAAAGCTGAGAGCTCAAGCATGATCTTTGTTAAGGCGGTCTTAAGCTCAAACTCGAGTTTTCAAGACCCATCTGTGCATGTAGGACGATCTTAAGACAATCTTGGGTCTTAAGTCAATCTTGGCTAAGATTGTGCTTAAGACAGGTTTCAAGAAACGTCTATGAATTCCGCCCTTCGTTTCAAAATCGTCTTAAGTCAACAATTTACTGGACTTGACTAAGATTGGCTTAAGATACGGCTTAAGCAATAACTGTGCATCTAATAATGTCAAGTCGCACTTAAGATTTGATTATGAAACGATATTTGCTTATCTAAGCATGGTCTCAAGTTCCAGCTTTTAATTCGGTCTTAAGCAATGTCTATGAAACAATCGTGATCTTGAGAACGAGCTTAAGTCCGTCTTGAAACTCAAGAAACATCTATGAATTCCGCCCTTAGAATGTTGTAGAAAGTTGTAAATAGTTGTAATTTTTACAATAATGTACGACTTAATTATTACTACAATTTTCATAAAAAATTTTCTTAGAACGTTGTAGAAAGTTGTAAATAATTGTAATTTTTACAAGAATCTACAACTTCTACAATTTACTACATTCTCATAAAAAATATTTGTAGAATGTTGTAGACAGTTGTAAATGGTTGTGATTTTTACAATAATCTACAACTTCTACAATTTACTACGTTCTCATAAAAATGTTCACAAAAAGTTGCTAAAACTTGTAAAAATTTTATATTACTTTTTACAACTTAGTACAATTTACTACAATTCACCATGAATTTCTACAATTTTCACAAATTCGTAGAAATTTGTGATTTGTTGTATAAGATTGCAATTTTTCACAGAAATACGTAAATTGTTGCAAAATTATTTCCACCAGGGATACATTTAACATATTTGTCAACGGCTAGAAGATACGTGCATTTACGAGGTTAAAATGATCACGTACTTGTAGTGTATATAGGTACTCCAAAATTTTGATTGGCCAAATTAATATTTATAATTAATATATTTACATTTCGTTAATATACTTTAACATGATTTGTACAATTAAGTAGCTTTGCTCAAGCTTTTCTAACTTACTTGGAAGTGTATGAGGTATTCCACTGCTTTTCTCTGTATCTCTTTGATCTTTATTTACAATAACATCAAGCACCTGCAAACAATATTTTTATATAGTTAGTTTGAACTGCGAGTTTCCGTACGATGACAGAATTACTTATATCTGCTTTGTATACATACAAAATATAAGTTTATTTTTATATCATAAATCTGTAATTTAATATAAGTAATTTTACAAATACAATATAAAGTTACCTCTACTTTTGCAATCTATATTTCTTTTATTGCATGAATCCAAGAATATATCAATATTATGCGTTCGTAAACCACCACATATACTACGTCTCACCCCCACTCTTCGGCAGCTAAATGATATACAGCTTTTCGCCTTTTTAAGCGAAATTGTGATCTAACAAACGTTTTAATTAGTTTATTCGGAAATAACAAACGATTCCGTATCGATTGACCTCTTTTTGAAACAAAAACTGTAAAGAATTCTATATATTTACCAGCTAAATAAACCCTAAAAATTATTTTCGTGTTTACGTAAAAACAATTAACTAACAAATGTTTTAATTAGTCTAACAATCAATAACAAACGACTACCAAACGATTCGTAACAAAAAAATTTCATAAGTCGAAGTTGTCCGGCTAACTTCAGTGAGATGCCATTGCCAGCCAGTGGTGGGAATGGGCAGAGATGCCAACTTTGCGTTTCAGCAACGCAGCCAGGCGCGCACACAAGGAAGACTGCCGTGTACGTGTGCGCTCGGCGGTCGGCCGGGCTCGGCGGCCGCTCGGCGAGCTTCGGGCGGCTAGAAGAGCGCAAACGCCGCAAACATATTGTAGGAATTGCGCGTCTCGACGGCACAGAATACACGTAGGATTAGCTTAATCAACTTTATTCAAAACTCTTACAGAAGCTATCGTAATCAAGGAATGGAATGTACTGAGCTCGGACGATTCTCGAACTCTCCCGCCTCGAACCCTCGGTTTCGGCTTCGCTCTAGAAAGGAAACTCGATGTTCGTTCCGTATTACATGTGATTGACTCGTTGGACGAAAGGCGGCTCATGCGGATGTCTTGTCTAGGGTTCTTTAAAGAATGTGACAGAAGTCGCCGATTGTGATTAGCTCTGCCATTTTCCGTTAAAACTTCCGTTAAAATATGTAAGTAACATACATATATGTATATATAAGTAAGTTTAACGGAAAATGGCGGAGCCAATCACAATCGGGTAACGGTATTCGCCCAACTCCCTTATAGGAACTCTATTCTTGTCTCCACATATATTCCCCCCGAGTGACTATGTAGACATATAGACATATAGCGTTTTCTACTGGTAAAACTAGTGCAACACTGGTGTACACTAAGGCCCATATTCATAGTCGAGTATCAAGTCAACACATAAGACAATCTTGATCAAGTCAGTCTTATTCAATCCAGACCGTCTTAAGATATCTTAGGACGGTCTGGATTGAATAAGACTGACTTGATTAAGATTGTCTTATGTGTTGACTTGAGACTTGACTATGAATACGGGCCTTAGTGTGCACCAGTGTTGCACTAGTTTTACCAGTAGAAAACGCTAATAGTTGCGAATCTGACTGTTTTTGCTTTTGAGATTACCCTGGGGGTTTCTGTTATTTCTTGTGGTTGAGGTTCAGGAGTTGCTTGCTCGTCCGGGAGGTACGCTGGTTTTAAACATTCTGTAGAGGTTGGAATGTCTCCCCCATTAATGCGTATGGTGTAGAGTCGTTCGTTTTCTCGGCTGATGACCTCGTGTGGCCCTGTGTAAGGCTGTTGTAGTGATCTGCGTGCACCGTCTTCTCTCACGAAAACGTGCGTGGCTGTGGCGAGGTCTGGATGTCTGAAGGTAGTGCGCCTTCCGTGGTGTACTGTCGGTTGTGGCCTTAGGCTCCGGATCCTTCTTCGTAGTGCTATTACGAAGGTTTCTGTATGTTTTCCAGGAACTCTTCGGGGATGCGTAGTGGTGCACCATAAACTAGTTCAGCTGGTGAGAACTTTAGGTCTGCTTTTACGCAAGTGCGTAAGCCTAGGAGGACGATGGGTAATGCGTCTAACCATTGTCGACTGTCTTCATGACACATTATGGCTGCCTTTAGTGTGCGGTGCCATCGTTCTATGAGTCCATTTGAGGCTGGGTGATACGGTGATATTCTTGTTTTTGTTGAACCTAGGAATTCCATGAGAGCTTTAAATAGGCTGGACTCAAATTGTCGTCCCTGGTCTATCGTGATTATGGCTGGAGTACCAAAGCGTGACGCCCATTGATCCAAAAAAGCTGCTGCGACCGTTTGAGCTGCGACGTTCGGAAGAGGTATTGCTTCTGGCCACCTGGCGAATCTGTCAATTATGGTTAGACAGTATCTATATCCTCTTACCTCCGGCAGCGGTCCGATGATGTCCATGTGAACCTGGTGGAACCGTTTATCTGGCGTGCGTATCTTGTCCTGGGTGTTTTGGGTGTGTCGGTGGATCTTGGCCCGTTGGCAGTGCAGGCAGGTGCGTGACCAGTGAGCTATATCTGCGTTTAATCCAGGCCAGACGAATTTTTGTCTAATTTGTCGTGCCGTGGCTCTTCCGCTGATGTGTGCCATGCCGTGGACCATGTCGAAAATTCGTTTTCTTAACACTTTAGCGACATAAAGTTGGATCGCGCCTCGCGACATGTCGCAGTATAGAGGTGCTGTAGTCTCTAGTATTGTCATCCCTTTTAGTGTTAGGGAGGTGTTTCCTTTTAACAGTTCTTGCAGTTCTGCATCAGTTGCCTGTTCTTTTGCGAGTTTCTTGGTTGTGACTATTATTGGCAGTTCAATTGCATTGATGCGTGATAAGGTGTCAGCTGCTATCACGTTATTTTTCCCTGGGATGTGTACTATCTCTGTTGTGAATTGTGTTATGAGATCTAATTGTCGGGCTTGCCTTGGTGACGCTTTGTCTAATCGTTGACGGAAAGCATATGTTAGCGGCTTGTGGTCAGTGCGGATTGTGACGTTTTTCCCTTGTATTGAGTCCTTGAAGTATTTGATGCTTTCGTAAATCGCCAGCAGCTCGCGATCGTAAGCGCTGTACTTTTTTTGAGTCGGCTTAGTTTTTTTTTAGAAAAACGCTATGGGTTAAAGTTTGTCGTCATAAATTTGTGTTACGTCCTGTGGACTCCACGCGATTTCTTCCTTTCGTAGAATTAAAATCGTAAACAGTGGTTATCAATTGGCAAGCGAATGCAAGCCGTTGCTCATTTAAAGTAAAGAAACGTAACTAGAAACTTTCCGTTGACTCGAACCCAATAAATTAAACAAGTAATGGATTTGTTGTGATTCAAGTGGTCCCAATAATTCCACGAAGCGGGGCAACGGAAATTCAGTTACGATGGCAGGCAACGAAAATTCAATTAAAACGCGCGATAACGGGAGGCATGGGTCACCATAAATTAAAACGCCATGCGAGGGCTTTTCAAATCACGATTCTAATTAGAAGTCGCGTCGTCACCCTGCCTCAATTTATCAAAATTAAAGAGTTCACACGTGTCACCCGTTTAAGAACGCGGATTTGAACTCTGACCCACGCTTCCCAGTAAGCGATAAAGATAAAGCAGTAGAAAGAATATTAGCTTGGATCACCAAAGAGTGGGGAAATATAATTCTAATAACGAACCCGCCAATAGATGACCACTAATTAGAAATTGTGTAACGAGATTTCGGTAACTCGCCACGAGATAGGCGGAAAACCGAAATCTACGTCACAAACAGGAACCAGACTCCACCAATCCTAATCATCCTCGGATTAAATCCGCCCCTTTCAATTCATATAAAAACCGCGACTCCGCGTACCTCAACGCACTTTGCACTTGGTACTTTTACTTGCACCCGCACTTTCTCGAAAAACCGCCACGCCGTCAGTCCGACAATCGAGTCGCGGATCAGCTCAATAGATTCTATACTTCGGGTAAATTCAGTGCGTGTCAACCACCAACCCAGGGTCCTGCCAACGACCCTCAGCACGCCCCGACACCGAGATCCGCGAGACGCGACCAACGGCGCAGAGCAACATCATTCATATCTACATCCCCTCATACAAAGACCAGCAAGTAGTAAGTCAATTTAACCTGCATTTATAAGCCAGGACCTCGAGAATCATTCTTGATTAATATATATATTGTATATGTACACATTTCTTTGCATATATACATATATATATGTGTGTGTTAAATATTTTTATTTTATTTTTTATTTCTCTCTTAAAACGGATTTCAGTAAATAATTTTTCACCCCTTTTTTATAACAATTTCTAGTGGGCACCCGAGGTCTAACGCGCAAAAACATAGCCCTGAAAATAAAGAAAAGATACGTAAGAGCCAGGCGAGCCCGCGTCGTGGAGCGACAGCTCCTCCAAGAAAAGCTAGAATACATAAACCGCGCGCGTCTTCCGCATATTTCCCTTCCCCCGCGTTCTCTGGCGTATAAAATTTTTCCCGACACCCCCGGTTCCTCTCCCTGTTCCGGACCGTCCTATTCCCCGGTTCCTTCCGAGGAACTTGACCAGTTTCCCTATCCGGAGCTCCCACACTCCCCCATCCCTTTTTACCTACGCGACGAGTACCGCGAGAGAACACCCTCTCCTGCGTTCTCCACCTCGAGCGTGGAGATTCTTTGCGAAATACCCCGGTTCCCTTTCGACAGACCAGCCTCCCCAGCGCTCTCCACCACAGATGTGGAGATTTTATCAGAAATAATAGTTTTAGACTAATCACGTTAGAAATAAACCGCGAATCTAAATATTAATTATATCACACACACACACACACACACACACACACACACACACACACACACACACACACTCATACTCATACACCCTTCTCTTTTTCTTTGTGTTTTTTGAATTATAAATGTACTAACCGGGCAGGAGATCATATTAAATGTCGATGCATCCCCTCAGTAATCCTGTCCGATGACCTCCGAACCAATGTAACACCCGCGTATTCCACACACACACACACACACACACACACACACACACACACACACACACACACACACACACACACACACGCACGCACGCACGCACGCACGCACGCACGCACGCACGCACGCGCACACACACACACACACACACATACACCACTGTAAATGCGCACCATTTGCATTTCTCTAAAATAATTTTTCTTTCTTTATATATATATATATATATGTCACACTGATTCACATTATAATAAATGATTATACTATTTTATTATCAAATCAATGTTTAATTTAATTAACTAACACCTCGTCACCAACCTTTCCCGCTTGCAAAATCGTACACGGTCCGATCCCAGGTAATAGGGATTGCATAATCCTCGACCTGAAACAGGACCAACGATCGCACGGCTCGCAGTAGGCGTAATAGCGTCCCTTCGGACGTTGACCCTCGACTGGAGCCTTCCGAAGAGTGCGTTCGGCTCGAGGCACGCGCTTCCTCGCGCGACCCGAGATAACATTTAAGTTTTCAGCTACGTCCTTCCTTACCCCGTCCCCTCTGGGTAGCCTTTCCTTCGTTTCCCAGTTTTCCTTTTCATTGAAACTCCCGGGGTTTGGACGTAACATTTGTTCCAGCGTTACTCCTATCGCTGTGTCCGAGGCGTCTGTAGATAGTAATAAAGGTGCTGCTGCTGCAGGGTGTGCCAGGAGTATGGCTTTCGCGAGACCTGCTTTGCATGCTTCAAAAGCTTTTATGCTCTCTGGTGTCCATGGAACCGGTCTTCGGTCATTCTTACGGCTGTCCTTGAGCATTTCATTAAGTGCGTCAATGGCTGCCAATTTTATATGACGGCGGTAGAAGTTTAAAACCCTTAAAAACTTGCAAAGTTGTAATAACATTTCAGGTTGAGTAAATTCGAGAATGGTTTTTACCTTGTGTGGGAGCGGTTTGTTCCCTTCACTGGTAATTAAGTGTCCCAGGAACTCTACTTCTTTCACGCCGAATGTGCACTTGTCCGGGTTGATTGTGATCCCTGCGTCCTGGAGGCGTTTGAAAACCAGTCTTAGATGTTCCTCGTGTTGTTTCTCGTCCTCGGAAGCTACCAACACGTCATCGATGTAACATGTGCAGAAATCTAACCCTTGTAGGATCTTGTTCATGAGACGCTGGAACGTTTGTGCTGCGTTACGAAGTCCGAACGGCATTTTGACGAATTCGAATAGCCCGAAAGGCGTAGTAATGGCGGTTTTTGGTATGTTTGCCTCGTGTACGGATACTTGGTGATTAGCTCGCACCAGGTCGATTTTGCTGAAAATGCGTTTGTTATGCAAGTTCGCTGAGCAATCGTGAATATGAGGGATTGGGTAGCTATCTGGAGTCGTTACAGCATTTAACCCTCTGTAATCGCCGCACGGTCTCCAGGCCAGGTACACGTCAGTTTCTTCGGTGCTAGGTGCAGGGGTGATGCCCACGGGCTGCTTGATGGTCGGCAGATACCTAATTTTATTATATGTTCAAATTCTGTTTTCACTATTTTAAGCTCATCTGGTGGTGGCCTGCGTGGCCTGCTTGCCACGGGTGGACCTTTGGTCTCGATAAATTGGAATACGCCGGGCTCATTAGTGGGTTCAAGTGGTTGTCTCGTGAGGTCTGGGAACTCCGCCAACATACGGTGGTAGGCCGATGTGGAATCTAGCGTCTTCACTGAGGGAGAGTTGCACTTGGACACGGTACATTTGGACACCGTTCAATTGGACACGATCATTTGGACACGATCTATTGGACACCGTTCGTTTGGACGCCGTTCATTTGGACACCGTTTATATGGACACCGTTCATTTGGACACGAGAATACGCGACTTGTGCACTTGGACACGAAAATGAACGACCTGTGCACTTGGACACGAGAATACGCGACCTGTTCACTTGGACACGAAAATGCGCGACCTGTTCACTTGGACACGAAAATACGCGGCCTGTGCAGTTGGACACGAAAATGAACGACCTGTGCACTTGGACACGAGAATACGCGACCTGTTCACTTGGACACGAAAATGCGCGACCTGTTCACTTGGACACGAAAATGCGAAATAACTTTCGATGATAAATATGTCGCAGCCACATGGTGTACACACACACACACACGCGCGGGGGGGGGGTGCAAGGGGGCCTTCGGCCCCCCCTCCCGCACCCCCTCCGCCGATATGCAGGGTCGATCTCGCTTTATAACTTTGCATAGGTTAGTGACGCGCTTTATAAGTATGCGCTGTAAGTTGAAGCACGTACAAAGCACATACTTGTAAAGCGCGTCACTAACCTATGCTAAATTGTAAAGCAAGGTCCACCCTGCCTACCGGCGGAGGGGGTGCGGGAGGGGGGGCCGAAGGCCCCCCTTGCACCCCCCCACGTGTGTGTGTGTGTACACCATGTGGCTGCGACATATTTATCATCGAAAGTTATTTCGCATTTTTGTGTCCAAGTGAACAGGTCGCGCATTTTTGTGTCCAACTGCACAGGCCGCGCATTTTCGTGTCCAAGTGAACAGGTCGCGCATTTTTGTGTCCAAGTGAACAGGTCGCGTATTCTCGTGTCCAAGTGCACAGGTCGTTCATTTTCGTGTCCAAGTGCACAAGTCGCGTATTCTCGTGTCCAACTGCACAGGCCGCGCATTTTCGTGTCCAAGTGAACATTTTGCGCATTCTCGTGTCCAAGTGCACAGGTCGCGTATTTTTGTGTCCAAATAAACGGTGTCCATATAAACGGTGTCCAAATGAACGGTGTTCAAACGAACGGTGTCCAACAGATCGTGTCCAAATGACCGTGTCCAAATAAACTGTGTCCAAATGTACCGTGTCCAAGTGCAGGCCTCTCTTCACCGATACGTATTGGACTTGTCGTTGAAAACCTGGAATGCTTAATTGTGTGAGTTTGTCGACTAGACGCTCACCTGGAATGTCCACGACTAAACCGTATTTCTGTAGGAGGTCGGCATCTAGGACTGCTCGGGGGACGTCCGCTACCGTGAACTGCCATGTGATAGGTCGGCGTAACCCCAGGTGAGTGTGATCAGCTTTCGTTCGAAGGTTTTGACGCGTGTACCATTTATGGCGTATAATACCGACGGCGTTTCAGGAAGTGATCCCTTGACGGCGGAGATGGGCAGCAGGGAGACATCCGCGCCAGTGTCGACGAGGAATGTTAGGCCTGTTGTTTTGTCCACGTGGAGCCTGGAGGATGTGTCGCGTCCGTCGTTGGTGGCTCCTGCCTCCGGCGGACTTAAGAGTTTTCCTGTGATTCCTTGTTGGTTGCGCTGCAGGGCGGTGTGCATTTGCGCGCCTTGTCTCCGAAACGTTTGTGGTAATAACACTCTTTTCTTTGTGTAGAACGCTCGCGGCTTCTGCTACGACTGCGTGATCGTCTGCGTTGACTCACTCGTAAGTCCTCTACTTTTTTTCGCGAGATCTGCTAGTTGTTTGGTAAGCTGCTGCAACGGATCTGGTAGTGTGGTCGAAGGAGTTGCCACTGCACTTACGTTTGCTGCGTTAGGTTGGTCTAATAATTTGTCAGCACATTCTGGGAGTTTATCTGGGCTGGCGTCATCGAGCATCACTAGGAGATCCTGTACCCTTGCTGGTAATCGCTGTATCCATAATGTGCGGATGAGGCCTTGAGTGGCATGCTCGCCGGCCAGGCTCTTTATTTCGCAAAGGAGCTGTGAAGGCTTTCGATCTGCGAGTTTGATGCCGGACAGGAGCGTTCGCATTTGTTCCTTACGTGATTCCGCGAAACGAGCGATGAGCGTTTCTTTAAGGGGGTACTCTACTGTAAAATGCGCTTTTTTCGGGATTTTTTAACAAGAAACCAGTGAAAATTGTTAATATTAGCTTTTTATGTATATATTTTATTATCTTTAGAGAACATAAAAAATATTTTTTGAAGCTGAATTAATGAATATAAATATTAAAACCCTATCGAATACATGGCAAAAAAAACGGTGTCCATGATTGCGCCCATTCTGGTTGTCTGAATCAAAAAATTCAAAAAGATTCTTAATTAGTATGAGTTTGGCTATAGCAGGAACTAGAATGGAATAAAAAAATTGAAAATTAAAAAAATGGCGGTACTTTGACAATTTAGTATGGATTTTCTTAATCTTTCGAAGGCTGCCAAAATTGTAAAAAAATTTTTTTTTACCTAATTCTAGTTCCGGCTATAGCGACACACCTGCTGAGGTCAGATAGATCTTGAGATATCTTGGGCACCAGTTCAAAAAACATGGTTTTGAGAAAAACGCGTTTAAAGTTTTGCGCACCGTTTATGAAGGATCTTTACTTACGAAGATTAATATGCCAGTCCAGGACCATACAGGGGACCTTCCTCATGCTCAAAGAAGTCCTGCTCAGCTGATTTCTCCTCCCTAGTAGCAATTCTAGCTTTCTTTGCAGCGTCTGTCGATCGTCGCTCCGAACGGTCAATTCGGTTTTCATCAATTACAACTACAAATAACTTCGTCAATTTTATGAATTTAAGCAAATTCCTTTACAGACATATTTTTCATAACATACTTTGAGAAAATAAAAAAAAATTTTCGATTTTTTGAAATTTTTACAGTAGAGTACCCCCTTAAAACGTTCGTTCTTATTGTTAGCTGGCGGGTTTTCAAGTACGTCAGCAACGGCGGTCACGGTGGCTTCGTCGAGGTGTCGGATGACGGCACCGTATTTCGCATCGTCGGATCGTATGCGATATGCGCTGAGCTCAGTTTCGAGTTGCAGAAACTACAAGTTTGGCCTGCTTCGCCGGAATGTTGGTAGGTAAACGTTCCTAAATTCCGCTGCGTGGTCTTCAAACGTGATCTCGCGTTGTCCTGGCAATCGTGGTCTGGCCCCGCCTAAGGTGTCGTTTTTTCCGTTCAGAGGCTGTACAAGGAGGAGATGTTCTCGTTGGTCTCCCGATCCTGCTGGCGAAAATCCTGACCCGTCTCTTAGTGGCGGGAGTGGCGGGGTTCGTGGAAACGACATGCTGACTCGCTCGTATTTTCCGACAAAAAAATGTGACGTTTGCGATGATCCGTGCCAATCGGTCGTCTTTAGCTTCTTAAAATCACGTCGGGGTCACCAATGTAGGAATTGCGCGTCTCGACAGCACAGAATACACGTAGGATTAGCTTAATCAACTTTATTCAAAACTCTTACAGAAGCTATCGTAATCAAGGAATGGAATGTACTGGGCCTAAATTCTGTACACGATACCGACAACTATCAGTGTCGTTGCGCAGGTTTTTCATATTGTATAAAAGCTGCGCAACGACACCGATAGTTGTCGGTATCGTGTACAGAATTTGGCCCCAGGGACCCAATTCTGTACATGTTAGTTTATGTTTTTAAACGCAGAGTTAAGAATTATATACAGTGTTAAGCATGATATTTTCTTATTCTATGTCTTATATGATACGCGCGCTATATAGATTAACCTAATACTTGCCAACGATTGGTGGAGACATAAATCACTAGCATGAGACTGTCCCTTCTATGTATTTTTGTGTTTCCAGAGCTTGCTAGTTTCCGCCTTCTTCTTGTAAGCACTTACCTGTCCTTCCGTTCGTTCGTGCAACATAGCGACCTTTTGTATCTCTTTTATCGTATCGAATAAATCAGTGGAAAATAGATATCCTTGATTATTCTGCGCCATCAGGTTATGGGCCCAGAGGACGTATCGCGATAAATCGACAAAGGTTTGAGATCGAGTAGCGAGTAAAGGAAAGTGTTTCGAGGCTCGCGAAAGAGGAAAGTTTTGCACGGTAACCTAACCTCACAAAAACGCGCGCGAAAAATGTCGAGCTCGTTGGCGTTAGGCTTGCCAGCGGTTGAGAAGCTGAAAGGCCGGGAAAACTATCCAACGTGGAAGATAGCTATGGAGGCCTACCTGCAATACGAAGATCTGTGGGACTGCGTCATCGGATTGGAAAATCAACCCCCCGACAACAAGAAAGTTATTAAGGCAAGATCACGAATATTATTATCAATCGATCCGATTAATTATGTTCATATTCAGAATACGACGACAGCAAAGGATGCTTAGGAAAGATTGCAAGTGGCGTTTGAGGATTCAGGCCTCACACGAAGAGTTAACCTCTTAAAAACTCTTGTTTCCACACAGCTCAAAAATTGCAAATCTGTCGAGGAATATGTGAACATAATAGTATCCACAGCACATCAACCCAATGGACTCAACATGCCGGTGCCAGACTATTGGATCGGAGTGCTGCTATTGGCGGGTTTACCAGACAAATACAAACCCATGATAATGGGCTTAGAAAGCTCCGGACAGGCAATCACCGCGGACTACGTTAAGACAAAATTGCTGCAAGAAGTGAAAGACACCGGAAACGCAAGTAAAGACAGCGCATTCTTCTCCAAGCAAAAGAAAAATAAGAAGATTCAAAAATGCTTCAAATGCCACCAAAAAGGGCATTATGCTAATAAGTGTCCGGAAAATAAAACGGAAAGTGTTGATTCTACGAAGAAGCAATCAGAGGGATCCAAGAGCAAGGAGAAAACATTCGCAGCCTATCTCACATCTCAAGGAATCTCAAAAAGCGCGTGGTACGTAGATTCGTGTGCTTCGACGCACATCACGTCTGAGCGAAACAATCTCGAAACAATCTCCACGTACAACGGAGGAAGCATCTCAGCGGCTAACCGAAGCAGCATGCAAGCTGAAGCAATCGGCGACGCCAAAATACAATTGCTAACGGATGCAGGAGTTGAGAGGGTCACGGCGAAGGATGTAATCCATGTACCGGACAGCGCAGTTAACCTGCTATCGGTGAGTAAAATGGTAGCGAAAGGGTTATCTATTCATTTTACGCCGCAGGGCAGCTGTATTGAGGATGAGAAGGGAAGACAAATGGCGACCATGGTTGACGAAGGAGGTATATTTAAACTCAAAACGCCTACGGAGAGAGTTTACTTTACTGCAAGGGAACACACAGCCGAATTGTGGCACCGAAGGCTCGGACACATCAACGACCGGAGCGCCAAGGTACTCAGCGGAGGAATGGCTCGAGGAATACCGATCAAACACTTTTGTTGATGTTTTAAGGAATGTAACCATGTATTGCAGATTACAAAACTCTTTATTCGTACACACGTTAATCTCCTCTCTTGCGACCATTACAATAACTCAACTCTTACTCTCTGGGCGTCAGTGCGGCAAGACCGGAAGCTAGTAACTAACGCTTGTCACGCCGTCTGTGTCGCGCTAAAATAACTATTACCGCGAAATATCTAATTCGGAACGCTTGAATATTAACTTCCTTAACATACCGCGCGCCTTGATGGGCTTGGACTATCGAAAACGTAAGCTAATAAAATACATCAAATAAGATAAAATAAGTTGAAGTATACATTATGTAGAAAACTTGTGAACAGTGACTCGTAAAAATACAAAATCTCGAATCGTAACTTGTAGAAAACTCGAATCGTAACTTGTAGAAAACTCGAATCGTAACTCGCGAAAATACAAAGTAACTTACAGTTAGTTTTACAATCTTCATAAAATAGTATACAGTGTGGTTTAACAATCTTCTTCAGAATGATACAATGTTCAGTCTCCCGTGTTATCCAAATCTTCTTCCAATGGCAATATTGCCAGTTTGGCTGCTGGTCGTTTGAATAATCCTGTTGATGTCCTAATGACAGCCGTTCGCACCACTCCATCAGCCCCTGGACATGTTTCTTGAACTCTCCCAAGAACCCACTTCAATGGCGGTAAACCATCCTCTCGGCAAATGACTAATTGCCCAACCTTGAGTGCTGGACCACGATTCGACACCACTTTGTTCGCTTTTGAAGCTGGAGTAAGTACTCACTGGACCATCGTCTCCAAAAATGCTGCCTCATTTGCTCCAGATGCTGCCAACGTGATAGGCGGTTAGCTTTTACTTGCGTTATATCAGGCTCTGGATATGATGTTATTGTGTCGCCTATGAGAAAATGCCCCGCTGAAACATAACTAAGATCATTAGGATCAGATGATATAGCTATCAGAGGTCTCGAATTAAGAATTGCTTCTATCTGTATCGCGAGAGTGGATGCCTCCTCAAAGGTCAGTCTTGCATCAGCTGCTACTTTGTAGAAATGTCTCTTGAACGCCTTTACAGTGGCCTCCCAAAGTCCGCCAAAATGAGGGGCCCGAGGTGGGATGAAGTGCCACTTAATTTGGTCTGACGCAGCGAATTCTTTGATCTTATGCTGTTGCTCTTCTTTGGTGAATATGTCTCTAAGCTCTTCCAATTCGCGGTTTGCTCCAACGAAATTGGTGCCGTTATCAGAAAATACATCTGACGGTTTGCCTCTTCTTCCGATGAATCTTTTGAAGGCGTTTAAGAATGCGTCGGTGGTCATGTTTGACACCACCTCCAAATGAACAGCTTTTGTAGCCATGCACACAAATGCGGCCACGTACGCCTTGATGCTCTTGGCATTCCTTCGCGAACCCTCACGAACATATATTGGTCCGCAAAAATCTACCCCTGTGTGGCTGAATGGTCTTGACGGTACTACACGGTGAGTCGGTAGATCTCCCATCAACTGTTCCGAGAATTTCGGCTTGGCCTTAAAGCATCTTATGCATCTCCGAAGTATTCTTCTGACGGTACCGCGCGCCTTGAGCGGCCAATACCTGAGTCGCACTGCAGCTAGAGTAGCCTCCGGACCAGCATGCATGAGCTTTCGATGTTCGTGCTCGATGATGAGCTCCGTGAGTTTTGAGCGCTGGTGCAAGAACCATGGGTGCTTGACGTCTGATTGTAAGTCCGCGTGTTCGAGCCTGCCACCTACTCGAATTAAGTTCTCTTCATCGATGAGAGGGCTCAAATGCTTTAGGCTGCTTTGATTGGATACAGTTCCCTCTCTTGTTAAGTCTTGGATGTCCTTAGAGAATGCTATTCCCTGCTCTCTTCGTATTAGACATTTCGTTGCTTCTTCCAACTCGTCGACTGTCAACGGTACGTAGTGTTTTTGCCGTTTACAGTTATGAACAAATCGCAAACATGTGGCTGCTATCCGTATGAGCTTGGTAAACGTAGAGAATTTGTCGAATGGACTTGTTTCTTGACAGCTAGCTACTGCAACTACTCTTGCTCTGTCGTTTTTCTCAAGTTGGTTTTCATCGTATTCCGTCACTTTGTGCTGACTTTCCGGCAGGTTATTACAACGTAACCATTGCGGTCCTCCCCACCAGAGTTGCGAATTCAGCAATTCCTTGGCGCTGATGCCGCGTGAAATTAGATCTGCCGGGTTCTCCTTACTTCCGACATGTCTCTAATTATCAACGGATGTTGTTTCTTGAATATTGCCGACTCTGTGAGCCACGAAAATCGGTAGCTTCTTGTTGCTCGCTTGAATCCAATACAGCACTATTTTCGAGTCCGTCCAGTAATATTTCTCGTCGATTTTCCCTTCCAAAGCGTTTGCAACCTTTTCCATGAGCTGAGATAACAACTGGGCACCTTGAAGCTCTAGTCTTGGTATGGACAATACCTTAAGGGGTGTAACTCTAGACTTGGCACATATTAAATGTACTTCCGGTACTCCGTCCGCTCCGATGCTGCGCATGTATACACAAGCACCATAAGCGTGTTCGCTTGCGTCACAGAATCCGTGGATTTCCTTACGAATGCCTTGTCCACTTCGAACGATCTTCCGTGGTATGTTGAGTTTCTCTAAGTTCTGTAGATCCTGGATGTAATCAGACCACTCCGTACGAATCTCCCTGGGTAATGTTTCGTTCCAGTCTTTTTTTATCTTCCAAAGACGCTGCATTAGTATCTTCGCAGTAATTATAACTGGACCCAGCAGTCCTAACGGGTCGAATATCTGTGCGATTTGTGATAGAATGGATCTCTTCGTGTGTAATTGCGTACCAGATACTTTAATTGATATTTTGTATAGAAAGACATCCTTGCTTGGATTCCAGATGATACCTAATGTTTTAGCAGCTCCGTCCTTCTCTAACTCTAGTAAGTAATCCTTTGATGACGATTTCGATATCTCTTCTAGAATGTCGCTGCTGTTGCATGCCCATTTGCGAATTCTGAAACCTCCTTCAGCAAGTAGGGCCGTTACTTGCTTGTGAATCTCCAACACTTCGCTTTTGTTGTCTGCTCCGTAAACAAAATCATCCATGTAGAAGCCTTTGAGTGCTGCTATAGCTCCTTTAGGATATTTATCCATTTTTGACTTCGCCAACTGCTCAATGGATTTGGTAGCTAGGTATGACGCTGAAGTTGTCCCATAAGTCACAGTGAGTAACTCGAAAATCTTGATATCGTGCGATGGATCTTCCCTCCACAGTATTCTCTGCAATGAAGTTTGAGTTGGATTAAGCCATATTTGCCGATACATCTTCTCTATGTCACCCGTCATTGGATATTCAGGGATTCGAAAACGTATCAAAATTACAGTGACGCCTGGCTGTACGACAGGTCCTACCATGAGAGCCTGGTTTAATGAAACGCCGCTTGTGGTTGGACTCGACGCGTCAAAAACAACTCTCAATCTCGTGGTAGTACTGCTTTCCTTAATAACGTAGTGATGCGGTATGTAGACGCATGGCCATTCATCACTTACGGGTTCTTCAACCTCTCGCATGTGCCCTAACCTCTGGTACTCCCGCATGAATTCGACGTATTCTTTTTTGAGCTGTGGTTGTCGAATGAGTCTCCTCTCCAAACTGTGCAGTCGTTGCAATGCGATCCCTTTGGATTCACCCAAATTTTTCAGTACATCCATCTTGATTGGCAATGATACCACAAATCTGCCTTCACTGTTCCTCTTGTAGGTTTGCATGAAGTGATTCTCGCATGCACGCTCCTCCGGGGTTCGCGTGGCTATCCTCTCACAGCTTTCGAGTTGCCAAAATTTCATAAGACTTGCGTTCAATTGATCGTTTGTGCTCATATTGCATACTGTAGACTTCGTGTATTTATCTCCTGCTATGCAGTTTCCTGAAGCAATCCAACCGAGAACTGTTTTTTGCCAAATTGGCTGATTTTCTGTTACCTTTATTCTGCCGATGCATAATAAATAAAAAAATATCTTCGCTCCTATCAGCAAATTTATCTTCGAGGTTTGATTGAATTGTGGATCAGCTAATGTAATCCCGCGTGGTATTCGTATATCATTCTTGCTTATTTCATTGATAGGAAGCCTCTGCGTAATCGTGTCCACCACCAGACAATCTAACTGCTTCCTATAACCGGTGGTTCTGGATTGTATGATAATCTTCACTAGACTTCTGGCTGATACGGCTTGTCCTCCTAATCCACAAATCGGTATGTTCGTGGATTGACGTTGGACTCCGAGTTCCTTGCAACAATCTTCTGTGATGAAGCAGGATTGCGATCCGTTGTCTAGAAGTGCACGAATCGATTTCATTTCTCCTTTGCTATTTAGCACATTTACTAGTGCGGTTGCCAGTAAAACTTGTCCTTGATTAATGGCTGCGTGATTTATCGTTGTGGGACTCGTGTTCTCTTTATCCTCAGACTTCTCCGTTTTAGACTCAGCATCCGAATTATTTTTTGAAGCTTGCTCAAAATGTAGTAGTGTATTATGACGCTTGCTGCACTTACGACATGTTCCTGCCGCACACTCCTTGGCTTGATGAGACGCGACTTTCAAGCAATTTAAGCATAATTTACGTGTCTTTGCTTCCTTCGCTCTTTGATCCGTATTCAGTGCCAAAAACTCCTTGCACTTGTAAATAGCATGATTCTCTTGTTGGCAGAATGCGCATGTATTTTTGGTGGTCGCCACATTAACCGTAGTGCCTTTATTATGAATCGTCTTTTCTTGCAAACTCGTTGATTTCGATGAACGGGATGTTGCTTCTAATGCTCTACAACGTTGATTTAGAAAGTTAATCAATTCTTCAAATGATGGTATCCTACCTCGTACTACAGTCGTTTCCCATTCTCGATATGTCGATTGATCAAGCCTGCTGGTCACCAAATGTATCATTAAGTCGTCCCAATTATTTGTAGGCCTCTTGAGAGCTTTGAGAGCGCGAATATGCTTTAATACAGTGTCTAATAATTTCCGCAGAATCACGTGATTATCCTTGCTCATAACAGGTAACTCAAACAGCGCTTTCACATGTTTTTCGATAATCAATCCTGGATCGTCGTATCTCTCCATTAACATTGTCCATGCTTCTCTGTAATTCTCCGCCGATGCTTCCAAAGAACTCACTACATCGTGCGCTTCTCCTTTAAGTGACGACATCAAATACTGCATTTTCTGCACGTCAGGCAACGCGGCATTCTGCTCTATCATGCTAATAAACATATTACTGAATGAGTGCCATTCCTCATATTTTCCAGAGAATGTTGGCAAATTCACGCGAGGTAATTTTAGATTATCGCTTACCGAGCATCCTCCAATGGTAAATGGGGTCGCTTCTCTTACCTGGCGATCCTGCGTATGCGGTGAGCGAGTTGCTACTAGCCTTTCTTTCTCCTCTATTAAAGATTCTAAGGCAGCTGATATCGAGAAATACTTATTTTCGAAGGCTGTCCTCTCCTCCAGTTGCGTCTCACTAACCTGCTCTGCTTCCTCGGCAGCCTCGATTTTGGCTTGTACTTCGTTGAACTCGTCCCGCGTGCTATTGAATTTTTGCAGTCGGGTCCGCAGCTCAATCACGGATGCATTTCGACAGTCGTTACCGTCTAAGAACGTTTGAACTCTCGTGCATTGCGCTTTTATCGTCTCACGTCGTTGTATTAACGCCCGTTGATTAATGTTTGCTGTATTAACGTCGGATGTGCCTGTTGTGAGTGACATGTTGTATCACTATACCTCAATCGCCGGCGTTAAATACGTCTCACTTCCCCGAAACTAATGACGCAAATGTATCTCACGACACTACTTCGGTATGGCGCTCGAATGTTCTCGATGCTTCTCGAGTTAGGTTAGAACGTACGCTTTTGTACACGTTCCGCTCTTTGATTGCGTTTTTCGTATGTTCAGCCGTCTGTGGCTGGATTCGGCTCGAAGGACCAAATAATATGTTGATGTTTTAAGGAATGTAACCATGTATTGCAGATTACAAAACTCTTTATTCGTACACACGTTAATCTCCTCTCTTGCGACCATTACAATAACTCAACTCTTACTCTCTGGGCGTCAGTGCGGCAAGACCGGAAGCTAGTAACTAACGCTTTCACGCCGTCTGTGTCGCGCTAAAATAACTATTACCGCGAAATATCTAATTCGGAACGCTTGAATATTAACTTCCTTAACAACTTTGATAAAACGCAGTGCATAGCTTGCATCAAAGGCAAGCACCATCGTACTCCATTTCCGAAGGAAGGAAGAAGGGCAACTGAGAAGCTGGAGCTGATACACTCCGACTTATGCGGACCGATGGAGACACCATCGCTAGCCGGGTCGAGGTACATTCTAACCTTGATCGACGATTTTACTCGAAAGGTTTTTGTTTTCTTTTTAAAGCAGAAAAGCGAGGTGCCGGAAGTCTTTGCAGAATTCAGGGCAAAAGTCGAAAGACAGACATCGAGGAAAATCCGCATCCTGAGGACCGACAACGGAAGAGAATACGTAAACAAGACGATGGAACAGAGTCTTAAACGTTTAGGCATCAGACATCAATTAACGATTCCTCATACGCCTGAGCAGAATGGGGTTGCAAAGCGATTGAATCGCACAATCGTCGAGAAGGCGAAATCCATGTTGTTTGGAGCGGAGTTACCCAAGACCTACTGGGCGGAAGCTGTCTCAACAGCTGTATATCTAATTAATAGGTCACCCACAAAAGCGGTCAGCGGCAAGACGCCCGAGGAAGCGTGGACTGGATGCAAACCGGACTTGAGTCACCTGCGAACATTTGGCTGTAAGGCGTACGTACACGTGCCGAAAGCGAATCGGAAGAAGTGGGACGCCAAAGCCGAAGAGAAGATTTTTGTTGGTTACTGCCAAGAATCGAAGGGCTATAGACTGCTTGATTCGAGAACTCATGAAGTAGTGCGTAGCAGAGACGTCATCTTTCTTGAAGAATCTAAACTGCAAGAGGAAGAAGAAACGGTGGAAGCCCCTCTACAAGTATTCGAAGAAAATAAACAGGCCGAAGGGGAAGCTGAAGGAGAAGCTGAAGACGACGTGATCAGTTTACAAAATTCACGAGCGGACGAGGCCGAAAGCACTACTACAGAAGAAAGTGACTCAGAGTACGGTTCAGACTTCGCTGAAGAAAACAAGGAGAGTTTGAATCTTAAGGCCACCACAGCAACTCCAAGGAGATCGGCAAGGACCCCAAAACCAGTCATTCGCGATGATTATGTCTTACCTAGCGATGGGAGGTTTAGCGACGGACCCGACAACCGTTGAAGAAGCCTTAGGTCGATCCGACCGAAAGCGTTGGTTGGAAGCCATCGAAGAAGAGAAGAGGTCACTGATCGAGAACGAAACATGGGAGTGGTCTGCACCACCAAAGAACCGCAGGGTATTTGATACGAAATGGGTGTTTCGTACGAAGAAAGATGCATCAGGCGAGACGATCCGATATAAGGCCAGGCTAGTGGTGCGTGGCTGCAAACAGACGAAAGGGATCGATTACCAAGAGACATACTCACCAGTAATAAGGTATACATCAATACGTTTTCTCTGTGCTTTAGCTGCCAAGTATGGTCTCAAGATGCACCAATTGGATGTCGTAACCGCATATCTACACGGGGAAATTGATGAGGAGATCTACGTACAACCACCGCCGGAGCTTCAAGACCTGGATCATCAAGGACACATCTTGAAATTGAGAAAGTCTCTATATGGTCTGAAACAAAGCGGCAAACTCTGGAACGATAAAGTGAAAGAGACGCTGCGAGAGATGAAACTTAAACAGTCGAAAACAGACCCTTGTGTTTACTTTAAACGAGAAGGTAAAATAGCACTCATCTTGGGAATTTACGTGGACGACATGATCGTGCTATCGAATAGCGAAGAGCTCCTAAGGACTACGAAGCGAAAACTTGCTGAGAAATTCAAGATAAAGGATTTAGGAGAAGCTAAGCACCTGCTGGGACTGAGAATATCACGTGACGAGAAGCACGGTACTATTTGTTTAGACCAAGAAGACTACATTGAAGAGATCCTTCACAAATTTGGTATGGAGGAGTCTAATCCAGTATACACGCCAGAAGACCCAAATCAGAAGCTATCGAAGGAGCAATGTCCATCCTCAGACGCGGAGCGAGAAGAGATGAGGAAGGTACCCTACCGAGAGACTGTAGGCAGCCTAATATATGCGAGTCAAGGGACGCGACCGGACATCTCACATGCCGTAAACATGGTGAGTCGATTTTCCAATGACCCGGGGAGAGCTCACTGGAACGCTGTTAAGCGCATATTCCGTTACCTACGAGGAACCACGAATACAGGATTGCAGTTCAGCAGGGACGAAGATCACACCATCAAAGGCTACGGAGACGCTGATTGGGCTAACGAGATTGACGAGAGACGTTCAGTTACGGGCAGTATATTTATATTTCAGGGAGGACCTGTTTCATGGCAGAGCAAAAAGCAAGGAACGACGGCTCTATCCACGACCGAGGCCGAATATATGGCCCTGGCATCTACATGTCAGGAGGCGCTGTGGCTTGAAACTCTGGCCCGAGAGATTGATCCAAGTTCGGTGGAGTCCGGCATAACCTTGTACTGTGACAATCGAGGAGCAGTGGAGTTAGCCAAAACTGCAGGTTACCGACCACGCAGCAAACATATTGATGTAAGACATCATTTCATCCGAGAGCACATTGACAGGAAGGACGTCAACGTACAGTACATTCCGACGGAAGAAATGATCGCAGACGGGCTGACCAAAGCATTGTTCCGCCCAAAACTAGAGACGTGCAAGAAAAATATGGGACTAATAGAATTAAGAACACAACCAAAGAAATGAACTCTGGTTTAAGTGGGGGTGTTAGTTTATGTTTTTAAACGCAGAGTTAAGAATTATATACAGTGTTAAGCATGATATTTTCTTATTCTATGTCTTATATGATACGCGCGCTATATAGATTAACCTAATACTTGCCAACGATTGGTGGAGACATAAATCACTAGCATGAGACTGTCCCTTCTATATATTTTTGTGTTTCCAGAGCTTGCTAGTTTCCGCCTTCTTCTTGTAAGCACTTACCTGTCCTTCCGTTCGTTCGTGCAACATAGCGACCTTTTGTATCTCTTTTATCGTATCGAATAAATCAGTGGAAAATAGATATCCTTGATTATTCTGCGCCATCAGTACACGATACCGACAACTATCGGTGTCGTTGCGCAGGTTTTATACGATACGAAAAACCTGCGCAACGACACTGATGGTTGTCGGTATCGTGTACAGAATTTGGCCCCTGAGCTCGGACGATTCTCGAACTCTCCCGCCTCGAACCCTCGGTCTCGGCTTCGCTCTAGAAAGGAAATTCGATGTTCGTTCCGTATTACATTGGTGATTGGTTCGTTGAATGAAAGACGGCGCATGCGGATGTTCTTGTCGCCCCAATATAATCCGCTGTCTCGTTTTTTCCCGTGCTACCTACGCGTTACCGGCTTGTAGCTTACGCGTCTATTTGATAAGTTTGATATCGTGTGTCCCTTCCCGCACTAGGCGCGAGACACTATCGTGTTCCTTGATTATATATTTATAATTAATATGTTTATAATTAAAAGTTATTAATTCAATAAATATTAAAATTAATTACACAATTTATTCGACAACAGATATAAACTAATTAAAGAAATAAAATTAAAGGAGTAAAAAAATAGAAAGAGAGTAAATAATAGAAATCACCTCTCGGCCAATATATGTACGCCTTTTTCTAAAATAATCATGTTCTTAATTTAGAAAAACTTATTGTTAGCACAAAAAAAATAAAAGAAAAATTTAAAATTATGTTATTGGTTTTAAACAAATTATTCTAAACGTATAATTTTTATTTTGCTAATAGTAATTACATGTAGTAAAATAAAAGAAGAACAATTTCATTTTTGCGGTAATATGATATATTTTATTGCATATTTTTTTGTAAATAAATGGACAACATACATATTAATTGTTAACGAAGTATAGATACCGGGTTAAATAAGAGCCAGGCGCGGTTGGTGGTGCGCGAATATTATAATAAATTTGTTTATAACATATAATTTTTCCAACACAAATTCGTTGGAGTAGTAAAATCCCTTGCCTCGCCCTGATTAATTTACTTTTTCCAGATGCTACATAACGGGCTATATTTAAATCGTCAATTATGATGTGACCATTAAGTAGAAAAACTGCGCGCCGATTTAGTTTGTCAGACTTACAACGCGACTCCAACTAGATCGGTTAAATTATTTGTCAAGACGATCCTACCAAAGAAACATCTGAAAAAACTGTAATATACACTATACACAATACAATACAATATACACTATATATCTACAGGGTGTTTTAAAATTAAGTGCATTAAATTTGTGTAATGAAAGAAGGAATCAATACAAGCATTTTAAGTATAGGAACCATGGGTCGGCGACACTTCGTGTTACGGCGTTATAAGCGTATAAACTAAATCGTTAATGTTAATAACAGTCTCGTTTGGAATATTGTCCATGACAATTTGCTTCATCCGTTTCATCGGCAAAAGGTGCAAGCTCTTTGCCCCGATGATTTTCCGGCTCGTGTTGCCTTTGTTAATTGGTTTCTGCAACAAAGAGCTCTCCAACCTGAATTTCCAGCTCGTGTTTTGTTTACCGACGAAGCAAGCTTCACGCGTGAAGCCATCGTTAACACTCACAACAATCATGTGTGGGCTGAAGATAATCCACATGCCACTTTCATTTGTGGTCACCAAGAACGTTTTACGGTGAATGTGTGGGCGGGAATACTTAATGATTTCTGAATCGGGCCCTACCTTATGCCTTCCAGGCTTAATGGGCATAATTATCTGGTATTCCTGCAGCAAGTCCTGCCGGAACTTATGGAAGACGTACCGCTCGCAATTAGAAAGGTCATGTGGTTTCAGCACGACGGTGCTCCACCGCACTTTACGGCTGAAGTACGCAATCACCTGACAGATACTTTCGATGACAGATGGATCGGGCGGGGTGGACCTGTTACGTGGCCTTCAAGGTTACCAGATTTAACGCCTCTCGATTTTTTCTTCTGGGGTGCAATGAAAAGGACGATTTATTCTGAACAAGTCGAATCTGAGGAGGATCTGGTCGCTCGCATCGTTGAGGCATCTGAAACCATCAGACACATGCCTAAAATATTCCAAAGAACGCGGCAGTCATTGCTCCGTCGCTATGACTTTTGCCGTAACGTTGGCGGTCGTAACTTTGAACATTTACTGTAAACATGTCAAATTAACAGAATAAAATAATTGCATTGCAGACGTTATGACGATTTAGTTTAAACGCCCATAACGCCGTAACGAAGCGTCGCCGACCCATGGTTCCTATACTTAAAATGCTTGTATTGATTCCTTCTTTCATTACACAAATTTAATGCACTTAATTTTAAAACACCCTGTATACTACACAATACTGAAAAAAACCTACTTTTTTCTCTTCAACATTACTATGTGCAGTCAGATCCGAACTTGTAGTATAATTTTATATTTGCATCATAATTTTGCTTATAAACTTTTATACAGTGTTGTAAAACAACATATTTCAATGTTTTTATATTTAGACTTTACAAATGTTTGAATTTGTTATATTATATATGCTAATAGATCTTAAAAAGTTATTAGTTTATTAAAATTTTGGTATTACTTTTTAATTGTATAGAGTAACATATATAAAAACAAATATTTGAAAAGAATCATATGACATAATTACGTAATATAAGATGAATGTAGATATAATTGCCTTAAGTTTACAAAATATATGTTTAAAAATTTTAAAGTACTGACGAGTGTTATCGTTTCTCGCGCTGCAGTATTGATAGGTTAGTATGTTAATACTCATGAATATTGCAGAATGGTCAGTATTGTGCCTATTAGTTCTTACAGTACTGGCAGTACTATCATGATAGTACTCCGAATGTTAATCTGATAAAATACTGATACCACTCAATACTTTGAAGTACTAATGAGTATTATTGCTTGTAATACTGCCAGTACTGTAAGCACTGATAGACACAGTACTGACCATTCTGCAGTATTCATGAGTATTAACATACTAATACTCTCAATACTACGAGTACTGATCACTCAGTACTGAGTACTGATTGCTAGTACTACTTTTTCGTAAGAACCGCCATATTCTTTCTGCGAACCGCAGTAATGAAAGTAGGAAGTGACGACAAAATCTATGACGTCACATGAATACGAAAACGCTTTGACCAAAGAGGATTAGATAGAGTGGAAACGAAGCGTACACGACTTTTGGAGGCCTCTACTGGACTGGAACCGGTACTATGAATGTCGCGAAGTTTTTCGATTTTGGAATCGAGTGTCATTTTATAAAAAGAAGAAGAAGAAGAAGAAATGAAGCTTTATTTGGTTGAATTGTTTCATAAATAAAAAGTTTCTTTAAAGAAAAACAATTTTTTAAAATGGGAGTGCGATCCCACGTAAAGGGTTGTCAGAGAACATCAAGAATAGACAAGGGCCACTCTTTCTTCCGTCTGACACCAAATGATCCTGCCATGTAAGTGCTCAAATGCTCTCATAAAGTTACAAGAAAAATGAAAACAAAATAATAATTATTACTATTATTAAAAATTATTTAAAATTTTGGTATAAACGAATCTACTAGAGCTTCTGCGATTTCTTATATTTTTGGGGGTAATTTATATTTTTACAGTCGATATACACGCTTCAATTAGGTGGTATTCTAATAAATAAATATAATATTACAGTTGGCATGCTTCCAATAGCCATTAAAATAATTTGTTTGCATTTCAATTTTTACATTTTAATACAATTGTTTTGTAGATGTCAAAAGTGGAGAGAGTTTACCCAATCAACACAGAATTTTAGTCATTTACGAATTTGTGCTGATCACTTTGAGAAGGAATTTATTTATTATATAAAACCTATCCACGGCCTTTATTAGACAAGATGGCTGTACCGTCACTCAATGGTCCACCCGAAATTATATTGAGCAATGTGCAGAACATCGAAAAAGAACATCAAAATTCCACTGAAGGTATTCCCAAATCCCATAATTTAATTCTGTGAAATTGGAAAATTGTGCAAATCAATATATTATCACATATACAAAATTTCAGTGGAACAGCTGATTCCAGTTACCAAAAGCTGTTGTCTTGACTCTCCGACTCCGACTCCGATAGGTTCCGATAAACGAGTCATCCATACCTACACTGACGAAAACGTTCAAATTTTAGTGTCAGGTAAGAACATGATAGCAATTGTGGTAGCATTGGTAGCATTATATATTATTCATTAAGGTTCCTGGGTACATACTCGCCATTCAAATATTTTTTTTATTTGAAAATGGCACGCAAGAATTCTCAGCGTGTCATGACCTAACATGGCCGCGGCGAGTACCCAGGAGTCTTTTAAGTAATTAATTTATTCATAACTTTATTGATTATAAATAAACGTATTATTTTTGTTTACGTTTATTGACTTAATAATTATACGAATTGTTATATGCAAGTAATAATCGTAACCAGAAATGCTATTTTAATAAATAAATGTTTACACCATTTGCATATTGACATTCTCTTTTGAATTTTCCTCCTAATATTTTTCACATTCCTTTTATTCCTTTAAAGACCTCACATTCCTTTTATTCCTTTTAAAATCAAGACACCTTAGAAACTCCAACGTCAAATACGCCTTCAGTGTCTTCTCTGCCCGAAACACATTATGCTCCTGATGCGTTTACGTTTCCAACAAATCATACAACTGCGGATCCAGAATCCACCAACTCTAAATGGAGCATCAGATATTCAAGTTAACCGTGAGATTTTAGCCAAGAAAAAGCTGTCGAAATGTTCCGCGATTATTGATAAGCAAAAGAAAATTATAGCTGTATTGCGCAGTAGAATTAATCGCCTTAAAGATAGTAGAAAGAAAAAACCCATAAAAGCTATCAAGAACAGGATAATAATAGAATATTTAATTAAGAGATCTCAACCATTTCTGTCGAAAGAGGCTCATGCTCTATTTGCAACTCAGTTAAAGTTGGCAAATATAGGGAAATTTCAAAGGAGATACGACGATACTGTAAAAGATATCGCGCTATCAATTTGCTACCTTTCGCCAAAGGCATATCGATACTTGAGAAAAATCCTATATTTGCCAACTGAAAGAACTCTTAGGGAATATCAGAAAAGATGCCTTGTTAATCCAGGTTTTAACGAGCAGATTTTGTCCTTGATTCAAGAGTCATTTAAAAATGCTCTTGTTTCAAATAAAGTTGTCTCAGTGTTGTTTGATGAGATTAGTCTCAATCCTGAAATGCATTATGATAAAGCAGCAGATGAAATCAAAGGGGTTGTGGACGACGGAGTCACGCGCGAGCCAATTGAGGCGAGAACTGCCTTAGTTGCAATAATATTACGTGGCCTAATATTAGATTAAAACAAACCGTGGGATATTGGTTTTTAGGTCAGAAGGAAAGTACGGAAAAAACCCAAAAAATTGTGTATAATACAATTAAAAAAATTAATGAAACCGGCTTAATTGTTAAATCCATTATTTGTGATCAAGGCCCGAAAAACTTGGGGTTATTAAAAAAGTTTGACGTTACCCCTAAAAAACCTTTCTTTTATATGCCCGATAATTCTCACAAAATTTTTTTTTTGTTTGACACACCTCATTTGATTAAATCAATTCGAAATAATTTGCACAAACCGGGGCACAAACATAAGTACATGAAATATCGCAATGGATTAGTGAGCTGGTACGACATTAAGACGGCTTATAATTTAACCAGCGAATGTCCTTTAAATTTTTTACCTAAAATAACAAATCAGCATTTTAAGCTAAATTATTTTTCAATAATGAAAACCATGTTTCCCGAAAAATTTCAAAAAGACAGTGACATGACAGCAACATTTTTAACTGACATAGACAAACTTTTCGACTCATTAAATTCCACTTTGACCAAAAAAAGCCTTCCTCATAAATTGTATTATGCAATTTCATCGGGCTCTGAACATGCAAATTTTCTGAGCGAAATGTATGATGTGCTTGCAAATTGCAAATTTTTGAATACTTCTCGACCACCGTGTATACGAGGATTTATGCTAACAATAAATGGTGTTTTGAAATTAGCTGAAGACCTTCGTGAAAATTATGGAGTCGGAGTATTGAGAACTCGGCGCCTTAATCAGAATCCGCTAGAAAATTTCTTTGCAAAAATCAGAGAACAAAATGGTTGCTGTATCAATCCATTTCCTAAACAATTTTAATTTGGCTTGCGTCATTTAATGATATCACAAATGAGTTACGAAAGCCTCAAATTGCGAAATAGATGATAACAACCTCTTTGCTAAATTGAGTAATATGCTATCATCAGAAAAACTTAAAACGTCGTCAGCACCGTCTGAAACATCAATTACACTTGTGGACAATGACGAAAATTTTATTTAAAATTTTTCTGATTCCAGGTCATTCACGGAATCAAATGCGATATATTATGTGGGTGGATATTTATCGAAGAAATTCTTTAAATTTCATAAATATAATGCATGCGAACAAATTATATTACTGAACTCTGATAACGTTACATACTCTGATGAAAAATTATTTACTTTTTTTAAAAATAGCGATTCAAACAAATTCAATTTTGTATCTGAGACAACTTTTCAAACAGTATTGGCATGCGAACATCTGTTTCAAAAGAATTTCAAAAATCAAGAGACACGGTAGTGTCTCGCGCCAAGTACGCGCGGAGCGAGACAGCCGTGGCTCTATATACGCGACGCGACGAGTTATATATATGTTGAGAGTGCTCGAGATTTTTAGATCTCGATAACTAGTGAACGGATCAAGTTCTAACTAGGCTCAATGGAAAGCTTGGACCAAATTTATATAATAAAAGCATTTTTATTTTTCCCCTACGTGGCCTACGAAAAAATATATTGCGATGCAAAAGTCCAGACCTGAAAATTTTACATTAAGATACGTACTTCTCCGTTTGCTAGTCTCGCCACGGCGCGCGGCGCAGCACTGTAGTCTCTGAGATTTTGTCCAGTTCGTGTCCTTGCCGTTATGCGATGCGGCGCTGGCGTTAGTTCGATCACATGTGATGTGACACATGTAAACATAACATAACCATAAAGCTGCCCATACACGTCGCGAGTCCGGCTCGGCTGGGTTTCTACTCGTTCGTGGGTGAGATGTTACGAGACGGGCTCGGCGTCCGACGAGCCAAATTTCGGGAC
Organism: Harpagoxenus sublaevis; assembly: GCA_030770355.1. Lineage (NCBI taxonomy): Eukaryota > Metazoa > Arthropoda > Insecta > Hymenoptera > Formicidae > Harpagoxenus > Harpagoxenus sublaevis. Next base: position 38,856 of record JASTWR010000541.1, on the reverse strand, counting down.
TATTCGGGAGTGTGTGTGTGGTAAAAAACGTTTGAGTCTGGCTCGCGAATCAAATTCGTACATGTTATGGGCTGCTTTAGACGTCCGCGTCGCGTCGTCGAGAAATATTCCGTCCGCGTCGTCGCGTCCGAACACTCCAAACGGAGTACATGAGTGCTAGAGTGACAGAGTTCGCGCCTTGTGGATGGCTGGTTCCTGGGATACACCCTGAGCGAGGATGGCTAGGTTATATCTATCGTACGTATTGCTCTTTCTCGCGGTCACGCTCGCGTCCCCCGCTTGCGTTCGCCGCTCGCGTTCGCCGCTCGCGTTCCCCGCTCGCGTTCCCCCCCTCTCTCTCTCTCTCTCTTTCCCCCCTCTCCCTTCCCCCTCTCCCCCCTCTCTCTCTTTTTCTCTAATAATGACTATCAAATATATGTGTAAAATTGAATCTAAATATTTTTTATATTATAACACAAAAATTATATCTGACAGTGACATCCTTAATTAAATGTGCAGTGTAGTTTGTATTATAAATTATTAATTGCCTTATTTTGTTAACAAACTTTACTATACATATGTTATCTACTATGACATTCTGCCAATAGCATTGTAGGTACATGCCAAATTCTGTATCAAATCTGTTTTTCGTTCGACAAAATTTATTTAAAGCAAACACTGCATAATGTGCTCTCGACAAACTTGACTTGGCCTAATATATTCATATTTTATGTCTTAATTTTTTTAATGATTTATAATACAAACTACACTGCACATTTAAGGATATCAAACTCAGATATAATTCTTGTAAGTTATAATACAAAAAATATTTACATTTGATTTTATCAGACATAAATGTCAATGTCGATAGACATTATGGCATTTGATGTATCTGTAACAAAAAGGGGTGATATCCGTACAAAATTACCTTTTACAAAAAGGTAAAAAAAAGACGCCAAGCACGCGTGGTGTACCCTGAAAAAATCGAAGTAGTTATCTTTGTACCTCGAAAAAATCCAAGTAATATCTTTACCTTGAAAAAATCGAAGCAATATATTTATTACAAAAAAAAGAAATGATATCTTTAAATCGCGCCAATTAAATATATATTATATCGACAAGTAACTATTGTTCTTTTAAAAAATGTATTCCCATTAAAGTGAAAAAATTAATATAAAATATGAAAAATTGTAGTGAAAAAAACTTGGCGCTGCAAAATTTAGAAATATTTGACAGCAATAAATAACTAATTTAAAATATTAAATTAATAATTACAATGTGAATGTAGAGACTTTCACACATTAATTTAAAGTACTTTTTCCATTTATAGAAATTGTTTTATTAATATATATTATTATGTTTAGCAGCGCCAAGTTTTTTTCACTACAATTGTTCACATTTTATATTAATTTTTTCACTTTAATGGGAATACATTTTTTAAAAGAACAATAGTTACTTGTCGATATAATATATATTTAATTGGCGCGATTTAAAGATACCATTTCTTTTTTTTTTGAAATAAATATATTGCTTCGATTTTTTCAAGGTAAAGATATTACTTGGATTTTTTCGAGGTACAAAGATAACTACTTCGATTTTTTCAGGGTACACCACGCGTGCTTGGCGTCTTTTTTTTACCTTTTTGTAAAAGGTAATTTTGTACGGATATTTTTTACGAGAAGAAAATATCGAAAGTTATTGCAAATCTATTACATAATGCGTGCCCTGTCCTAAATTTGTGCAGTCCTGACAAATCTATAGCTTTTATGAATATCTTTATTAAAAGCCGATGTCATTGGGAAGCGCAATTTTTGCGGCGTAATTATAAAGAACACCAATTCACAAAATCCGTTGCTCTAAAAAAAAAAAAAAAAAAAAACAGGAATCCAGTTAAATATATCTCTCTCTCACTCCTCAAGTAAATAGTACGAGTTAGTAATTTTAAGTACCTATAATGTAATTTACTCATTTTAATGTAAAAATAAATATTGTATACATAAATGTGCAATATACTTATTTTTATTCCAGTACTATTCTCCAGTGTTTTCTTTCAAAGATTTAAAAATAATTGTAATAATCATAAAAATTATCTTATAATACACCTGAAAAAAAATTATCTTATAATACGCTTGAATTATGCCGCGTGATTCGTGGTGGGGGGATTTAATAGGGTTCCATTCCTCAAGGGTGCGCTGAAACTTGTATACGAAAAATTGTATTAAAGTCTCCTATGCCGCTTCCACTTTATCTAATCCTCTTTGGCTTTGACAGCTTACTGCCGTGTATATTGGAACGGATTTACAGTGCTGCCAGTACTGCGAGTGAATAGCGAAACGCAGCCTATATCCATCGTAATGATTATCGTAAGCTCCTTACGACGATCGTAATGCTCATCGTGACAGCTATCATAACCTCATCGATAAGTTGACTAGTTGATGCGGAGTTGAGTTTGAGCAGCCACGGTGGTCGGACGTGTTTTCGTCTCTGTCCCGAGTGTTCCTGTGATATTGCCCTCTCTTGCTGTAGTGCTAGTGGTGGCCTGCTTTTAGTGCCTGTCGTGCTTGCCCTTTTTTTGGGGGGGCCGCTTTTTAGCCCGTTAATTTTGTGCTCCCCTCTCGGAGGGGGAGCCGTAGAGTTTTTGCTGCATCGCATTAGTTGAGTGCTTGTATGGCGGATCGCATAGATTCCCTGTCGAAGCTCGGTAACCCGCGGACTCCTGAAGAAGAGACTTCTGGCAAGTCGTGCAAACGTATGAGAGTAGAGATCACAGAACAGCAGATTGATGCGGCTTATCGGATGATTGTGGGAGGAGACTCTACGATGGATGCCGAGGGACAGTCTTCGATTTTACTGAGGAATCAATCCCCCGAAGAGCAGGGAGATGAGATGATCGGAAGAAACGAGATGAAGATAGAGACAAATTTAGAGTTTAACACTGACACCCGCGATTGCGAATTTTTTATAAAGAAAGCCTCCGCGGTAAATAGTTCTAGGATAACCGACGACTCTCTATCTACGCAAAAGGAATGCGGTGACAACGTGGATGTTTGTGACGATCGATTACGTGAGCCGGTGGTGACTGATGTTATTGAGGAGAACAAAGAGATATATTCTGTTTGCGACGGTAAGCTTGAGAAATGTACACAACAACAGCCTCGTCCTGTGATCACAAGATACGATAGCAGCTTTACTGGTAAGGCTAAAATTACTATTAAATTGCCCCCTGATCAAACTTCTGCTAGGAAGGAGAAAAATAAAATTAAGATTTGGATGTCCTTGTCGAAAATTAATATCTGTCCGAATACTGTGGAGATGTTAAACCATTTCACCGCTGAAGCGGAATTCCCTGATTACTTGGAGGCTAATCTGGCTTTGGAAGCAATTGAAAGAAAAATTCCGAATAAATTAAAAGCTTATGTTGAGCAAAGGTCGATGATTAATAGGGGAGTTATTGCGGATTGGCCTGCATCTATTAAGGAGCTGTGGTCGGTAATTCAAAATAGATCGGGTATCATCGGGCTGGAGCGTATGTACCGTCGCAAATGGGATAGCGTGGAGAAGAAAACTACTTTATCGGAAACGGACAATATTATTGTTACCTTTAGAGGTGTGGGTATTAGAGATCTGAAGATTTTCACTAATAACGTGGGCTTGAAGGTTAGGCCCTTTGTTCCGCAGACTAGACAGTGTTTTAACTGTTACAGTTTCGGTCATACAAAAATATCGTGTAAAAGTGATACTTATTGTATTGTGTACAGCGAAAAGGCACACGGACAATGTGATAGACCTGTCAAGTGTCAAAATTGTGGCGGTGCTCATAAGTCTACTTTTAGAAACTGCCCAGTTTTTGAGAAGAATAAACAGATTAATATTGTTATGGCTCATAAGAATATATCTTTTTTTAGTGCTAGACGTATTGTGGAAGGGGGAGGGCGCCCTGTTGCCCCCCTGACGGAGTCCCGGGTGGGTGCGGGGCATTGGCCGGGACTGCCCCCTCCGAGGACGGATTCTTATGCTGAGGTGGTTCGCAGTGGTAATAAGGATGATCGGGGGAATCGAGGCGTGTCGGAGGTGACTCCGCCTTCGAGGACGACGTATGCCGGGACGGTTCGTTATTGTAAAGATAATCAGAGTAATCGACGGGTGACAGAGGCATTTGTGCCTCGCTCTTTTGGTCCTGCTGGACGATCGACGGAGCCCGCTCGTGGTAGGCCCCGGCCCCTGGCGGGAAGATCTAGTCAAGAGTATTATAAACAGTTCGATCTGCGCGCGGGGGAAATTAACAAGGAAAAGCAGGGGATTATGTTCGCATCGGCCAGGAATGGGGCGGCCTGGTCGAGCTCTATTTCTGCACGGACGTCGGGGGAGACTCTGTCGGAGGGTCATGTATCACAGGTGCCACAAGACTTTGTTGGTGAAATGAGAGAGCTGTGGCCTATTTTTCTTCAGTTTCGAGAGATGATGGACCGCTTATATGATAGAGGTAAGCCTCCTCCAAGGGAGAGTTTTGATGAGAGATATTTGTATGATTTGGTTGATCGATCAGGATATATTGATGATGAGAGGCTTGATCCTCTCTCTTCGGTATGACCTTCAACCTTTTATTGTGGAATTGCCGAGGCTTTAGGACCAGCAAAAATGAATTATCCAAACGTGTTATGGATTATGATGTTGTTATCCTGACTGAGACAAAGTATACAGAAAATAACCGAATATATTTTTCAGGGTATAAAACAGTACAGAGTGATAATCTGCTGAGCAGTGGTGGTGTCTCGATTTCTGTACGGAGGGGCATCGAATTTGATGTTCTCTCCCCCCCCCCCCGGATGATGCTCCTTTTGGTTGCGATACGGTCGGCATTAAAACTAGAAATTTGGAGAACAACTGCAGCATTCTGGCAGTATACAGACATCCACGCGGGGCAATTTTTATGCCCGATATTAGATGGTTGGTAGGACGAGTCACTGGCGCTGCGGATTCGGTTATATTGGGCGACTTTAATGCTCACAATGCTGCTTGGAATTGCGATCTTACTTCTAGGGATGGTGAGACATTGCATGACAAGATGTTGGATATGGGCTTCTTTTGCGTCAATACTGAGTCAAGATCAAGGGTTGGCCAGCGAGGACAGCGGGACTCCAATATTGACCTAGCGTTTGGCTCGGCTGGTGTTATGGATAAAATTAATTACGCCCAATTGGACGAGACTTGGGATAGTGATCACTACCCTATTGCTTTTTTTATGGATAATAATGTTCTGCCTTATAGAAAAGTCACCAACAGAATTACATCTTAGAAAACGGATTGGCTATTATTCCACAGCTATGTTGACGATATGGTTAAGTCGGAGCTTTTGCCTAATATGGCCGCTTTTTCTGAGGACACGGAAACTTATTACAGGAAATTCATTGATGGTCTTAGAACTTCGATTGATCGGGCGTCTGGCAGGAAGAAGAAATCGAGCGTACCGGAGACTACGGTATTTAAACGTAAAGTTCAACATAGATGGTGGGATGCGGAATGTGATAGGATTATCCGGGATAGGAAAGAAACTTTTTCTACATGGAAGCGAACCAAATCTATTAACGATTGGGTGAAGTATAAGCGATTGTGTGCTGTGGTTAGGAAGACGATTGCTTTGAAGAAAAAGGTATGTTTTGAAGAATTTTGCGCTGGAATCAATCGCTTTACTAGTCTAAGTTATGTTTGGAATACTATCAGGATTCTCAAGAATGCCAGGAGTAATGTCCGATGGAATTGTTGGAAGACCAAGAACAGAGAAGAGGAAATTAAGAAATCTATTGACAAGCTTGCCCCCCCTTTTGTTGGGACAGATCCATCGCCTATATTTGATATTCGCTCTGATGATTCCCCGCTGAGTGCCCCGTTTCAGAGACCGGAATTGGATAGAGCCATTTCAATGATTAAGAAAAACTTTGCTCCAGGTCTTGATGGTATCGAGTATAAGATGATTAAGGAGCTTCCGGAGTCGGCTCTTACATGTTTGTTGGAGTTATTTAACTGCATATGGTGTTCGGACTCGTTGCCTGAGGAATGGCTCCATAATCAGGTCGTATTTATTGACAAACCTGGCAAAGAAAAAGTTCGGCCGATATCATTGTCCTCCTGTGTGGGCAAGTTGTGCGAACGCATGATTAACGAGCGGCTGACATGGTGGGCGGAGAATGAAGACAAGTATAGCCCGTCTCAGAACGGATTCCGTAGAGGTAGATCTTGCTCGGATAATCTGGTTAAAATCGTCTCGGACATAGTGAGTACACGCTTGCTGCGTTTCTCGACGTGTCGTCGGCTTACGACAACGTGGACTTCCGTATCATGATTGAGACTTTAGTAGCGCTTAAGTGTCCCGTGGGCATAGTCAGATCTATTTGTAAGTGGCTATACCGGAGACTTGTTCGTTTTATTGTTAATTCACAAGAATTCATAGAACGTCTTGTTTATGTGGGACTCCCGCAGGGTGCTGTTCTCAGTCCGGTTTTGTATTCGCTCTACACGAGGAGTTTATGTTCTGACCTACCTGATGGCGTTCAATCATGTGAGTTTGCTGATGATATTGGACTTTATATATGCGGGCCGAATAGACAACGTAATCAGGAGCTCCTTCAACGCGCGGTTAACTTGGTTGCTGAGAGATTACGTTCTATCGGACTTGACTTGGAACCCCAGAAGACTGTTCTTGTCGAGTTTAATAAGCATGGTCTGCTTGATAGGACGCGGAGTATAATCATTCAGGGCTGTGAAGTTTACAACAGTGGCGAAGCGAAATTTCTAGGTATATGGATTGATAATGGACTAAAATTTTCTCACCAGATTCAAGAGGTGAGGGGCAAGGTCAATAGAGCGAATGCTGTTATGCGTTATTTATGTAGAGTCTCCAAGGGAATGGAGGTTAACACGGCGCTAATGCTGTATAAAAGCCTTGTACGCTCGATCACGGAATATGGAAACTTTGTATATCATCCCAGGGATGCTGAGTCTATCCGAAAACTTGAGAGAACACAGTATAAAGGTATCAGGACGGCTCTGGGATATCGGAATAGTACTCCGAATAACGTCATTGTTGCTGAGGCAAAAGTTAGATTGCTTTCGGATCGTGCGGAGATGCTTGCCAGGAATTTTGTGTACAGGGCCATTGCCTACAACGTGAGTGGATTATGTGACAGAATTCGGAGAACCTATGATAGCGAGGTGTGGATGCGGTATCGACAGCCGACTTATGTGATGTCCTTGATGTCTAGAGTCTGGAGGAAATGTGCTCCTTCCAGATTGCTCATCGGCCCTCCGGGGAAATACGAAATATTTGAAGGCGAGTTTGAGGCACATACATTCGTCCCCACGGTTGACTTCTCCTTCGGGCTGATCAGGAAATCTGACAGAAGATATACTGACGCTGCTATGATTAAGGATATTATTTCGAAATACCAGTTGAATAATGAGGCGGAGATCATATTTACGGACGGGTCGCATAAGACAGAGTGGCCCTCCACGGGCGCGAGTGTTGTTGTGGATGGACAGGATGTGGCGTATAAAATTAGCATGTCTAAGTTGTGCTCGTCGTATACTGCGGAGATTTTTGCTATTAATGCTTCATTGAGACTTATGAAGGATTCATGTGAGACAAGAAACAACCATATTATTATTATGTCGGATTGTAAATCTGCTCTTTCCGCTATCCAAAATAATGTATTTTTGGTACACAAGAGCAAATATGCAGTTGAAACCAGGCTGTTAATTTATTCACTCGAGAGGGAGATAGGTATGAGGATTGTTTTTATCTGGGTTCCCTCTCGTGTTGGTATTGCTGGTAATGAGCTGGCGGATGGGTTGGCGAGGGAGGCGGCGCAGGAGCCTCCTGATGATGGCATTGAGGTCCCGATTGGGGACCTTATGGCGGTTGCGAGAGAAGAGACTTGGCAGGCTACTCAAGCCGCTGTAAAGCAAAACTCTGCATATAAGGGAATATTTTATTTCTCTAATTTTTATGATGAGAAGGCTCGTAAGCCTTGGTTTAGTAATATAAATGCAGAAAGATATTTTGTGACCCTCATTAATAGGATTAGAGCGAATCACTATAATTTGGGATCGTCGTTGTTCAGGAAGAATTATGTTGACACTCAGCGGTGCGAATGTGGATATGAATGTGAGGATCTGAGGCACGTTTTGCTACAGTGCCATAAATATGATGACTTGAGGATTAAGTTGGACGAGGATCTTAGAGCCGCGGGTTACCTTGCGGAAATCAATATTTACAATATGATCAAGAAAAAAAATTGGAATCTGCTTTATTTTGTTTTTCAATTCCTTAAGGGAACAGGCAAGATTATTTAGCATGCTATAGCATTTGGTAGTATATTCCTAATAGGAACGGTTTACATTGTTTGTGTCAGATTGTCTTCAGACATAAGGCACCTATTCTCCCTCACCCGAGGGAAAATCCAAAACCCCCCCCTTGACTGGTTGATTCAACTTGAACTCTGACGATTACGACGCTTGTCTAGCGTTACAACAGTAACCTAATCTGTCAGCCTTCTCGACGCGCGAAGAAAAGTGTGTTTCTAGATATACATATTAACATAGATATATTGTTTACGACAGCTTCTTTGCTTACGACCACGATCGCAGCGTTACGATAGATGTAGACGCAGCCTTATACGGAATATGGTTGTTATGCAGTCGGATATCGTGCGTGATAATAAAACTATCGTGTAAGTAAATTACGTGTATGATAATAAACTCACGCTCTCTAGTGCTCTCTCTCTCTCTCTCTCTCTCTCTCTCTCTCTCTCTCTCTCTCTCTCTCATGTGAAATCGTGATGTCAAAGGCGAGAAATGGGTTGGGGTGACGCAAACCCCTCCTTGGGGAAGGAAGAGGAGCCCAAGGAACACACCAAAGTCAAAATTACATCATTTTGACGTCATTTTGACGTCATGGTTACATCACGGCAGAAGAAGTCAACATGATGATTTTTCGTCACAATTTTTGACTGCTTCTTGACGTCAAGAAATAGTCTTACTGTATATTAAGACTATTTCTTGACGTATGCATGGGGATTCAGTAAATTTTTCTTTACTGTGGTATTAGAAGAGGGTATTAAAAACATATCACATATATTTATTCAGTGAAATACATATGAAACAAATTTATTACATAAATATATATACATGCATTATAATATAACATATATATATATGTACATGACATGCGCAGTATATATTAATATATACATACAAAACTACGTACATACTTATTCTTTCTTTTTTGCACATCATATTTGTTATAAAAGAATATACTAGTATTAGAGACTGAAAAATTGAAAGTGAAATTATATATTATATGCGAAGAAAAAAGTCTATGTCTCGTATAACAAAAAGCATAAAGGAATGATTCTGAAAAGTAAGCAGTTAATACAAACAAAAGCCATACGCCTTTATTGCACATAGACTATTAATTAAAATAAAAGTAAAAGAAAGTCAGCGTTTTCTGCACCAAATGTACAGAGAACAAACTAAAAAAGGCAACGTTTAAAATAAATGTTTACACTTTTAATCAAATTTGTTATGAAAGAGAACATACTATAAGTATTAGAGACTGGAAAATTGAAACTAAAATTATATATATGCAAAAAAAGTCGTCTATGTCTATATATAACAAAAAGCGTAAAAGAATAATTCTAAAAAGTAAATAGTAAATACAAACAAAAACGATATGTCTTTATTGCACATAGACTATTTTGTATTAAAGCTTAAAGTAAAAAAAAAAAAAGTCAGCATTTTCTGCACCAAATTACAGAGGACAAACTAAAAAAGGTACTAATTTTATTCTTATATAGTATAACGTTTAAAAATAGAAAAAATTGTTCGCATTTATACCACACGCTGAGCACTGGTGCTAAACCAACGTTTCACGTAATCTTCAGGCTTCTTTAAGTTGACTGTCTTACCAAATTTCTGCAGAATAGCAGCTGTAAGGAAACAACTATCACTATTCAACAAACTTGTCTCTTTTGAAATACAATTTTAATAATTAATTTAAAAGATTATATAAAGAATAATTAGTTAATGTAGAATAAACAATTACAAATAATTTAGTCAACACATTTTTAAGTAGTAAATTATTTACCTTGTATAACCTCATACGTTTTACTCTTGTTGAAAGCTATTTTGGTTTTCTGAGTACCTCTCCAACTAATACATCTGGAAAGGGAATTCGTGATCACTTTCGGGAATGCAGACTGCAGAGCAACAACTTCTGAATCGTTGTTTTTTATTTTTGCCGCGAAGACATCTACCTGTACAATTATAATTTCATAAATAAAATAACATTATAAATATTATTTTAATCTTGTTAGATTAGTAACAGGGCGCAAACGGAAAAACATAATTTTTAGCAACTAAAAATCAAGCAGACTGCTGAGATATGTTTTAATATTTACCACGTATGTAAATGCATCGTCATCTGCGAGAATTTCTTCCAGTTTTTCCCACTCCTTCTGTGCGTAGAGGAAATGCTGGGATTCCGTGTGGTCGCTTCAATTTTATTTCTTCTGGAAACAGTTTTTTTATGATACGGTCTAACTTGAGGTCCAAGTAGTCAAGCTTGATGCGTTCTTCTTCTTGAACTTTGACAATATTGTCAAGAACGTTCCACATCCACATAATATCTGTGCATCCTGGAAATAATACCAATGCAGTTTATTTAATCGATTTCACACTCATCTTAAATTGACATGAAAATGAAAAAAAGTACTTACTGTCATTACCTTTTCCCTTCTTGCGGGAGAAGTCGCCAGAGCCTTATTATAAAAAATATATCGTATATAGTTAAAAACAAATTAAATAGTTAGGAAACAAATTAAAATATTATTCTCACCTCTCAAGACCGATTATACGGTATCTCTCTTTACTGTTATCCCTATTAGCAAGGTCTTGCTGTGCAGACCTGTGTTCCTTCAAGTTCTGCATATCATTGCTATCACTAAGTTCATTATTACTTTGGAAAACTTCACTTCGCTCCCTCTCACCTCCTAGCTCATGCAATGAGGAGGAAATTTTAAACTCTGTTAATGTTTGTGTTGCGTCCGCATCTCCGTTGCCGTTCCCCGACGCGGTCGCGACGGCGCCGCTCGCCGTTGTCGCCGTCGTAGCTCTGATTAACCTCTCCAATCGTACATCGGACATGTCGTCGCAGGCGCGCATCATGTTGAACCAGCCGATCGGCCAGAATTGCGTGCCACTGCCATCCACTATGCCGATCGTGGGTACGGGCGATACGGGCGCGCCGTTCGTAGCCGAGACGGGCATGTAATATGTATATATATATATATATATATATATATATATATATATATATATATATGTAAACGCGAGCCGATGAGTGCACGCACCGAACTCACGATCGCAACTTCCCCGCAAACGGCAAACCGCGAACTCACTCTTTTGCTTGCCGCTCTCACGTTCGCACTTCGCCCGCTGACTGCTCGTCTTGCTCGTCCCCGACTCACCCGGCTCACCCCAACTGTCGCTATAGCGGACTCTCGTCGGCTGACGCCATATTGAATTTTGCTGCCTGATGGGTATGCACCAGACAAAACAGTGAGTCACAATAAAGTCAAAATGTCGTCAAAATGATGGTAAAATGATGGTAAAACATTTTGATATAATTTTGACTTTATTGTGACCGTCAATTTTTCGTCATACAGAAAATTCGTGACCATTTTGAATCAAAATACAGTCATTTTGACTATCTGTTGACTTTGGTGTGTTCCTTGGGAGGTACCCTATATTGTAGCGTTTGACAAGAGAAGTTCAGTGGTGGTACTCTCCCTTGTTAACGCTCACCCGTTAGACCCTCAAGGGGGAAAATGTAAAATAATCTAAAAAATAAATATTTGCACATTTAATCACTTTTTAACCCTCTACGGGTAGTGATTAGAAGTATATGCGGGGGGGGGGGGGCTTCGCCCTCCTCCCGCTCCCTCCAAACCGTGTGGAACCCGCCCCCCGTCCACGCATGTACTTTGTAAGTTGTAAAGCGAAGTCCACCCACCCCGACCCTTTTGTAAAGCGAGGTTCTTTCCCCCCCCCCCCCACACACTCACTTCTTCTCCTATACAACAATTGGGTTGGGTTAGGTCAGTTTTTTTGGAAGTGGAGCCCCTTTCTAACTATTTAAAGCGTGTTACTAACCTATATAGGTTAGTGACACGCTTTAAACAGTTAAATACTTTTAAAGCGCATAGGTTAGTGACGCGCTTTAAACAATTAAATACTTTTAAAGCGCGTCACTAATCTATATGCCAAAGGCGTGTCCTAAAATCAGTGAGGAGGCTAAGCCCCCCTCGCTCACACTTCTAGGTTCACTGACACCGATCATGCATGCACGTGCGGCCACGGAGCTTGCGCATGTGGTTGAGGGGCATGCTCGTAGTCGCTACATCTTGTCGGCATGACAGGTCTCATAACCTGATAGTCGTCAACTTTAATTGTTAATATCTCGCTTCGCGGGGCAGAGCGTCACTTTTTTCTGCCATATTCGGTCGTTTTGTGCAAAAACGCGTCGATTAAGCCTAAGTTCAACGAAATGGGTAAGGAGGCCACTATTCTGCACATTTACCCCCTCCCCCCCGCATATACACAAGGGATCGGGGTGCAAGCCCAGATAGCACAATGACATCTTCGGGAAGTCCGAAAGACATCCAGGACGGACCATTGGGATATCCTGTGGATATCCCAATTAAATCCCGGGATGTCCTCCGGATATCCTGAGGAATAGCAAATGATAGCCAAATACTAGTCCTCACGATATCCTGAGGACATCCTGTTGGATGTCCTCCGGATATCCTGAGGAAGAGCAAATAATAGCCAACTAGTTCTTACAATATCCTGAGGACTTCTATGGGATATGTTATAAACATTTTTTAGGCGTCTGAAGGACAATTAAAAAAAAACAATTTTAATTTAAGATTTGAAGAAATAATATTGTTTCACAATTAAAAAATTTTTTTACAATTTGAAAAACACATCTTACTTTGGAAAATATAGCTTTATATATTTATATCATCGCAGCAACATTGCTGGCAAAGATATGTCTGGCGGATGTCATGATTTTGCTTCGCCTGGACCTGCTTATATTCGCTCTCAACTGAAATTTACTTACGAGTTAATCACACCATTATGCGCCACCTGTGGGTGTTATTGCAAGCTAGCACGGAAAGATGCGCTACCGTGCATCTGTCTGAAAATATCTCAGGAAATTCTTAACAAAGAAGAGTTGCATTATAGTGTTTTGAAAACGTCTTGACAAGGGCTACAAGAATATGCAAAAAAACTATTTTTTATTTAACCCCCTATGGTGTTTTATTTAAAAAATTTAAGGTTCTTTTGATATAAATTTTTTATATAGAAGCCCCTATTTTTATTTTTTATTCTTGTAGCCCTTGTTACAAAGTTTTTTAAACACTATAATAAAGTTCTCTTTTGTTAAGAATTTACTGATATTTCAAATTTTGTCATAAAGTTTTAGGCGGAGGAGGAGGAGTTTTACATGATGTATTCAGGATATCCTGCGATACTCCTCAAGATATCCTGGACGTACGTAGGATGATTTTAGGACTTCTTATGTTATTTGAGTCTAGTGGACATTTATGAAAAATTTATAATTTATTACGGTACTTAAAACATTCTAAAGCTATTTTTAAGTATTTCACCACAATTAATAAAGTCAAATAAAATATTTACAATAATACATGTCCTGGATGTCCTTCGGATTTTCCGAGGATGTCATTGCTATCTGGGCAACAACCAAGTATCCTGAAAATATCCCAGGACGTTCTGGACGTATTCAGGACGATCCTGAGGACGTCTTGTGCTGTCTGGGAGATGAAAGGGGGGGGGGGCGAGGCCCCCCCGCATGTACTTTTAATTACTACCCGTAGAAGGTTAAAAAGTGACTAAATGTGCAAATATTTATTTTTTTCCCTTTAGATTATTTTACATTTTTCCCCTTGGGGGTCTAACGGGTGAGAGTTAACAAGGGAGAGTACCACCACTGAACTTCCCTTGTCAAGCGCTATTATATAGGGTACCCCCTTCCCCCCAAAGGGGGGGGGGGGTTGTGTCACCTTAACCCAGCATTGCACAACGCGACTGGACAAAGCCCGCAAAAATGGTTTCTTAGCGGACATGGCCCGGTTTGATGTGGGCAAAGTCAACACTGAACATCCAGCGGTGGCAATGTCAGCAATTATTATCACATTGCGGACTTTGCTCAGTTCCAAGTGGGCAATGTCAACATTGCTAAATCTCCGTGGGCTAAGCTGTGCTAAATGGACGGAGTCCGTAGTGATCTAGGTATTCTCAATTTTTGAGGAGAGATACTTATATAATAAAATTACATAAGTACTTGTATTACTAGGTGCAAATGGTAATTATTTAGAATAACCAACACAGCTCGGATGACTTTGACCTTGACATCCCAGCCAGAATAGTCATGTCGATCCGACGTCAAATAGACGTCTAGAGCTAACATCTATCTACCATCTACGTCTAATCTAAATTAAGATCTATATAGATCTAAAAACGGCCCACATTTAGATGTTTAATCGATTTAAGATTTCGACGTCTTACCGACGTCTTATTGACATGTTATCGATGTTGGTTACATGCGCTCAAATAGGATAATTTTAATTTCAGATTTGAAGAAATAATATTGTTTCACATTTGAAAAAGTTTTATAATATTTGAAAAACATACATCTTACTTTGGAAAATATAGTTTTATATATTTATATCATTACAGCAATGTGTTGCCAGCAAAGATATGTCTCGTAGATGTCATGATTTTGCTTCGCCTGGACCTGCTTATATTCACCCTCAACTGAAATTTGCTTACGAGTTAATCTCACCATTATGCGCCACCTATCGGTGTCATTGCAAACTAGCACGGAAAGATGCGCTGCCGTGCATTTTTCTAAAAATATCACAGAAAATTCTTAACAAAAGAGAGTTGCATTATAGTGTTTTGAAAAGTTTGCCCACAAAATGCATTAAATATTTTAAAATAAATTTGTCTGTTTTTTTTTGCATTATTTGATTCTTTTCATTATTTTACGTATAAAAGTATTAAGATAAAGTCATCAAAAAGTAAATACTTTACGAAATATTTCATATTTTATATTAAAAATTTAATGACAAAATTTAAAATATCTCGAGAAATTCTTAACGAAAGGGAATTGCATTATAGTGTTTTAAAAACGTCTCGACAAGAGCTACAAGAATATGCAATAAAACTATTTTTTATTTAACCACCTATAGGGTTTTATATAAAAAGTTTAAGGTGCTCTTGAACAAGAGCAACTTAAATTTTTTATATAGAATTCCCTATTTTATATAACATATTATTGTAGCCCTTGTCAAGATGTTTTTAAAAAACATTATAATAAAGTTCTCTTTCGTTAAGAATTTTCTGAAATATTTCAAAATTTGGCATAATATTTTTAATATAAAATATAAAATATCTCGTAAAATATTCACTTTTTGATGACTACCTTAATACTTTTATACATAAAATAATCAAAGAAATTGAATAACAATATTAATTTTTACATTTGCAATTTTTTAAAATTAAGTACCCACAAAATGCAATCAAATTTTTAAAAATAAATTTGTTTTTTTACATCATTCGATTTCTTTCATTATTCTACATATAAAAGTATCAAGGTAAAGTCATCATATATATAAAGTGAATACTTTACGAGATATTTCATATTTTATAATTAAAAATAATATGACAAAATTTGAAATATCTCAGATTTATTTCGTCATTTAGCGTTTCTTTAGACGGTTTAATAAACAACTTTTTATAAATGTAACGTTTTACCCCTATAACATCCAGCCCCGGTCTCTCCTATACTTTGTTTATATCTTATATTTAATCATAAAAATATTCTTAGAATGTTGTAGAAAGTTGTAAATAGTTGTAATTTTTACAATAATTTACAACTACAAATTACTACAATTTTCATAAGAAATTTTCTTAGAACGTTGTAGAAAGTTGTAAATTGTTATGATTTTTACAAGAATCTACAACTTCTACAATTTACTACATTCTCATAAAGACTTCGTAGAATGTTGTAGATAGTTGTAAATAGTTGTGATTTTTACAATAATCTACAACTTCTACAATCTACTACGTTCTCATAAAAATGTTCGTAAAAAGTTGTTAAAACTTGTAAAAATTTTATATTACTTTTTGCAACTTACTACAATTTACCATGAATTTCTAAAATTTTCACAAATTTGTAGAAATTTGTAATTTGTTGTATAAAATTGTAATTTTTCGTAGAAATACGTAAATTGTTGTAAAATTATTTCCACCAGAGTAACGTTTTTAAAAGGCACACATTAGACGTCGACTAAACATCGAATAGACGTCTAGGCCGAAGCAAGCAGTCCACGAAGTAAAATCTCGAAATTTTATGAAAACTCTCTTCCGATGGTTTATATATCACAAATAGATTGCTACAATACTCAGAGCAAGAGACGTCTAAATTGCCATATTTCTAGACATTCATTTAGATTAGACGTAATCTAGATTTCTTCGACGTCGATTAGATGTCGAATCGACATCAGCGTTCTGGCTGGGATATATCCCTAGTAGCACAGTGCATTGGCTCAGCATTGGCTATTCATTGGTTATGTTGGGACTGCATTGGCCAACATGTCCCAATATGTAACCAATATTGATCATAAAATAAATGCAAATGTATTCCTGACATTGCACGTCAATAATTAGCCAATATTGGGCTAATGTTGGAAGTGCATTGGCCAAGATTTCCCAATATAATGCAAATATTGATTACAGAATAAGTGCAAATATATTGCCAACGTTACGTACCAAGAAGTGCGCGATATTGCGTTTGCATTGGAAGTGCATTGGCCAAGATTTACCCATATAAAGTCAATATTTATTTCAGAATGAGTATAAATGCATTGCCAACGTTACGTGCCAAGACGTGCGCAATATTGCGTTTGCTTTGGAATTGCATTGGCCAAGATTTACCCATATAAAGTCAATATTTATTTCAGAATGAGTATAAATGTATTGCCAAAGTTACGTGCCAAGACGTGCGCGATATTGCGTTTGCATTGGAATTGCATTGGCCAAGATTTACCCATGTAAAGTCAATATTTATTTCAGAATGAGTATAAATGTATTGTCAACGTTACGTGCCAAGAAGTGCGCAATATTGCGTTTGCATTGGAAGTGCATTGGCCAAGATTTACCCATATAAAGTCAATATTTATTTCAGAATGAGTATAAGTGTATTGCCAATGTTACGTGCTAAGAAGTGCGCGATATTGCGTTTGCATTGGAAGTGCATTGGCCAAGATTTACCCATATAAAGTCAATATTTATTTCAGAATGAGTATAAATGTATTGTCAACGTTACGTGCCAAGAAGTGCGCAATATTGCGTTTGCATTGTGTTAACTTTCGGGCAGAGATTACCAGGAAAGGCAGTCAATAGTTTGTGTAAAATAGTTTATTATATAAACGTGAACTCAGTTACGTTCATACAGAGAGAGACAAAAGAAGGGGAGAAGAAACAGAAAGTAGTAGCGCGCGCAGTGATACAAGGAAACGCATTAAAAGAAACTAACGTGTACATTTAACATAATGATCGAACTTAATAAACTAAACACAAGCATTATGTATATTACGATATCTCTACACTCCCTCTATCGGAATATACATATATATGTTTTAACTGATGAATGTAAGATTAAATGAACGGACACAACTTAAATGTTTATCCTTCACCAAAGATTTTGTTAAGATATCTGCCATATTTTTATCTGTTGAAATAAATTTTACATCAATTAAGCCTTTGCTTTGAGCATCTCTCGAAAAATGATGTCTTATTTCGATGTGCTTACTTCTTTGATGAAGCATATTCTCTTTACTTAGTACAATTGCGCTTTGATTATCGCATAATATTTCCGTTGGATCACATACATATTGATCGCCGTACATTTCTTTAATTAATCTACGCAAATGTATGGTTTCTTTGGTTGCTTCGGAGAGGGCTATATATTCGGCTTCCATTGTTGAAAGTGCGACTGAGGTTTGTTTCTTAGAAAACCAGCTTATTGGCCCTCCAGCTAATATATGTATATTTCCTGAGCAAGACTTGCGATCATCTTGATCACCGGCCCAATCTGCATCGGTATACACTTGTAATGGTTTTTCTGTTCTTTGATACAATATTTTATAATCGGCAGTTTGTTTCAAGTAACGGATTACATGTTTTGCGCATTTCCAATGTTGTAGTCCGGGATTTATATTGTATCTACTTAACGCTCCAACAGTAAACGAAATATCGGGCCTTGTAGTATTTGCTAAGTAAAGGAGGCTACCTATTAACTCTTTGTATGGTTTATCCTCCATCTCTTTTTTTTCATTGGAAGTCTTTGCTTCCATTTCCTTTGATAATTTAATTCCTGAAGCTAAGGGTGTAGACACGGGTTTACATAAGCTCATTCCAAATCGTTCGATTATCTCATTTATATATTTTTTCTGTGATATTTTTATTGATCCCGTATCTCCGTTTCTCTCAACTTGTATTCCCAATATTTCGCTTACTGGTCCTAAATCTTTCATTTTAAAAATTTTACTTAACTTTAACTTAACTTTACGTAAAACTTCTATTGATTCACAAGCCAAAAGTATATCGTCCACATAGATGACTATTATTACATAAAATCCATCAATATAACCAGTGTAAACACAGGGTTCTACCTTAGAGACTTCAAACCACGGTCTTCTACTCAGGTCTGGAAACTCCAGTGGTGGGGGTGTCTCGCTTAACGTCCCCGTTTTCGGTAGTTCGCTCCGTGTCCGCACTAATCGTGTCGATCGAAAAGTCGTCTAGAGACCCTGTAATAAGAGTCTGGCCATAAGCGATTTTGTCAAAATCCTGCGAGAGAAACGGATATACATTTTCTCTTTAACGTAGCACATTTGGCAGCTGTAAAAGTGTTATAAGTATTGCAGCAATAGGTAGATAGCGAATAATAGCGATATTACAGCGATATAATTGAGATAATGTATATCCTTCTCTCTCGCAGGATTTTGACAAAATCGCTTATTGTGACATGGTTTGAATGACGCGCAGGTGACATGGTTTTAATTATCAACTTGTTTTATTGAGTGGACAATTTCGACAATTTCCTTTGAGGTACAAATTTCTTTTTCAGTTTTTGATTTTCCTGGTACGTAAATTGGCGCATTTTTAACCTTATATAATAACAGAGTGCATAAGAGAGAATCTCCGAGGCATGATCTTTACACGGGAATGTAAAATTATAATTAGAGAGAACCTCCTTGATTGTTAGATCGAAGACTTCGGACGATTTGGCATGCTTCGCGAAACACTCTTCGACGTAACGAATCAAATTAAAAAATTTGAGGTTCGAATGAATTAATCCTCCTCGAGAAAAGAAAATTGAAAAAAAATTGAAATTGAAACCTATATATTTAGATGAAATCGGTGAATAAAAGAATACCTTCCGCGAGGAATATTGTCGGGACTGCATCGGAAGTTAAGCGAGGTTTTTGATACGCAATCTGCATCAGAACACGTATGTAATTAGTATTTGCAAATCCCGACTGCTCATCAGCTCCGAAAATACAGAGTATGTTAGAATTTTACTTACATCAGCGAGGAGCTGTCCATTTGCATCGTGTCTCACGTACTTCCTCACAATACAACCGGCATCAAAATGTCTATCGCACACAAATTGCGTTGCTTTTAATCCCGGAATCGCAGCTCTCCACTTATCGCGCAATGTCTCGTCCACCGGCACTTTAAAGAGTGAACGCTTGAGGTTCAAACTC
Organism: Harpagoxenus sublaevis; assembly: GCA_030770355.1. Taxonomy (NCBI): domain Eukaryota; kingdom Metazoa; phylum Arthropoda; class Insecta; order Hymenoptera; family Formicidae; genus Harpagoxenus; species Harpagoxenus sublaevis. The sequence goes on along the minus strand of JASTWR010000541.1, from coordinate 18,961 downwards.
TTCGAGTTTTTCTTGCACTTTGGCACCGCACACCGATTGACCATAGTTGTCAGGTCATTATCACGCAAAGTTGATCAGAATATCAGAACTGGTTTATCCCGTGTAATACTCCCGCACGTGTTCACGAAGATTGAACGTAATGTGCTTGAGCGTATCAGATGAGGCTAGGTTAAAGAGAAAATGTATATCCGTTTCTCTCGCAGGATTTTGACAGTCTTAGTCTTAGTTCCGGGCCTTTCTCCTGGTACGGCAGGCTAATTGCCCCTAGCTACGTCTGTATATGTTTCTGTGTGTATGTGTAGCGTGTATCTGGCTCTCTAAATTAGCGGCAAACTTCTTAAGCGTGTGTGTGTGCGTGTCCGTGTGTGTGAGTGTCCGCGGTGATGAGCGCAGGTTGCCGTGGGTGTGCTATGCCCAGAGAATTGCGCGGATCACTTCCCCCTGCAGCCTCAAAAAATCTAACGGTCGAAACACGTCCAAACACGCTCGCTCGCGAGATGCGACTCAATGCAGGATTTTGACAAAATCGCTTATGGCTAGACTCTTATTACAGGGTCTCTAGACGACTTTTCGATTGACACGATTAGTGCGGACACGGAGCGAACTACCGAAAACGGGGACATTAAGCGAGACACTCCCACCACCATAAAATGGTGCGAGTTTCCAGACCTGAGTAGAAGACCGTGCTTCAAACCCAATTTTCTCTAATTTTTCACTCAGTTTTTGTTGCCACGCACGACCGGACTGTTTTAAACCATAAATCGGATGATATAGACGACATACTTTATTTTTATCATGTTTAAACATTGAGGGTTGCTCCATATAAATTGTTTCTGATAAATCGCCTTGCCGTAGTTACGTCCATTTGATGTATGTGATACCCCATTTCTACACTTACCGCTAAGAGTGTCCTAATCGTTTGTATTCGCGCAACAGGAGCATAAACTTGTACATAATTGACGCCATATTTTTGTTCACAACCGCGTGCAACTAATCTAGCTTTATACCTGTCTATTTCCCCATTTTGGAACCTTTTTATACGAAAAACCCACTTGGATGAAATTACTTTCATATCTGGCGTTCTATCTACTAAATCCCATGTATTACATTCTAATAATGAATTATATTCACTTTTCATAGCTTCTAACCATCTATCTTTATCAGGTCTTTCTAACACATTCTCTATCGTTTCTGGGTCTTTATCTAAGATATTTATTGCAACGTTCGCCGTGTGATACTGTTTTTTGGGACGTCCTGGTTTACCGGTTCTTATCATTTTAGGTCTCCCTCGAGCCCTTTTACTATTTTCCGAAATTGAGACATCTTCATTTAATGTATTATTTGCATCTTCATATTCACTAGAATCCGAAACATCTTCAGTATTTTCTGACTTACTTTTTTCTTTTTCATCTATTTGCTCTACACTATCTAATATTTCTGACTCATTTCTTTTACTTATGTTAGATAACAAATCTACATCTATTGATTCTATCCTATTATCTATAACATTTTCGATAAAACGAACGTCTCTACTTTTAATTACCTTTTTGGTACTAGGAATCCAAAGTCTATAAGCCTTTGACTCACTAGAATATCCAACCAAAATTGCCTTTTCTCCCTTTGGATCAAACTTTGTAATACCTGGCCCTTTCTTTAAAAATGTAGCGTGAGAACCAAAAATTCTAAGGAATTTAACAGTAGGTTTGCGATCTGACCATAACTCGTATGGAGTTGTACCATTATTTGCCTTTGAAGGGCATCTATTCCGTAAAAATACTGCCGTATTAACAGCTTCAGCCCACAAACCCTCGGGTACATCTGACTTAATTAACATTGCACGCGCCATTTCAACGATCGTTTTATTCGCACGTTCTGCAACCCCATTTTGCTGTGGTGTGTATTCAACTGATAATTGTCTCTTAATACCTTAACTTTCTAAATAATTATTAAATTCTTTACTAACATATTCCTTTGCATTATCACTACGTAACTTAATTATCTTGCGACCAGTTTCTTTCTCTACACGTAACTGATATTTTTTAAATTCCGTTAAAATGTCGCTGCGCGATTTTAAAAATACAACTTCCATATATCGCGTTTTATCGCCAATAAAAGTTGCAAAGTAACGTGCATTACCATATGACTTTACCCTCATTGGTCCGCAAATATCTGTATGTACGATTTCTAAAACATTTTTCGCTCGAGTACCTTCATCTTTAAATGGCAACACATGAATTTTAGATTGATCACACGTTTCGCATGGTAATTTTAGATTTTTCGACGGTAAATCTAACCCGTATACTCTTTTCTTATCAAACAATTCTTTTAAATCGTTATAATTCAAATGGCCATACCTTTCATGCCATAATCTGAATCTTAAATTTGGGTCATCACTAACATTGAGAACTTCATGACTTGCCATTTGTTTCACTACGTACATGCGGTCTTTCTTAGTTGCGATAGAAACTAATGAATTATCCGGTCTAGTGATATACGTGTTGTTCTCTGAAAACTTTACTACATATTTTTTTTCAGTCATTGCCGGAACTGACAATAAGTTACTTCTTAATTCCGGTACATACAACACGTTTGTTAACTTTACTGACTTTATTTTACCGTGCAATTTAACGTTAATTCGTACAATCCCTACACCATGAGATATTATATTTTCTTTCCCGGCGGTACTAATATTACTAACCGGCCCGTTAGATAATTTCTCGAACGCATTTCTGTCATTACACATATGTGATGTAGCTCCGCTATCTAAATACCATTCGTTTTTCCCTGACGAACATACCAAAGCTGAGATCGCGATTAGAGAGTCCTCTTCTTCGTGCTCCTTCGTTTTCCTTGCCTGATTGACCTTACCGCCATAACCACCATATCTTCTTCTTAGACGACAACGATTTGCTGGGTGTCCATATTTGCCACAGTTGAAACAGGTGCCGTTGAATTTCTTCTTATCCGCCTGATCACTCTTGGTTGTACCTTTATTTATGGGTGCAGATGATTCTTTGTTTATATGAGTCTTCCGGGAAACCAGCGCCGACGTCGTAGCATCTTCTTTGTTTTCGTTTCCTTGACGCCTTGCTTCTTCTTCTATTAGTTTTCCTTTAATTAAATCCACTGTCGGAATTTGATCCCTCGACTCTATAGCCACACAGAAATTTTCGTAATCTTCAGGCAGACTGTTTAATAGCATAATTGACTGCAGCTCGGGTGGAATTTCTATTTCTGCATCTTCCAATAAATTAACCTTTTCTTGAAAATTATTTATATACTGCGACATCAACTCGGAAGAACTTTTCCTTAGATTATACAATTGTCTATACAGGACTGCCTTTCTTACCGGACCTTTGGAACTGTGTATTCTCGCCAATTCATCCCATGCTTGTTTGGATGATGTTGATTTCCTTATGTGTCCTAACTCCGCCTTTGATACGCTCAAAATAATAAGTGCGAGAGCCTTTTCATCCTTGGTTATCCAATTTGATGCATTTGCTTCCGCCACAGGTCTTACAATTTCTCCACTTACATAGCCCCAGAGATCATTATATATAAGCACACTCTTCATTTGCATTTTCCATGCCTCATAGTTTCCATCGATTAATTTCTCGATGTGCTGTATACTGCTATGCATTTTGTTACAAAGGATTAGTGACACACAGCTGCTCAATTACACAGTTCTTCACACACAGTTCTTCAATATATCTTTATGTTCTTCTCCGTCTCTGGGCCCATAACCTGTTAACTTTCGGGCAGAGATTACCAGGAAAGGCAGTCAATAGTTTGTGTAAAATAGTTTATTATATAAACGTGAACTCAGTTACGTTCATACAGAGAGAGACAAAAGAAGGGAAGAAGAAACAGAAAGTAGTAGCGCGCGCAGTGATACAAGGAAACGCATTAAAAGAAACTAACGTGTACATTTAACATAATGATCGAACTTAATAAACTAAACACAAGCATTATGTATATTACGATATCTCTACACATTGGAAGTGCATTGGCCAAGATTTACCCATATAAAGTCAATATTTATTTCAAAATGAGTATAAATGTATTGCAAATGTTACGTGCAAAGAAGTACACGCGGTATTGCGTTTGTATTAAAAGTGCTTTGGCCAAGGTAAGAAGTGCGCGATATTGCGTTTACATTGGCACGACTATAGTATTTTGATTATATACATACAATAAGTTGAAATAAGTATATAATCGTTCCAACGAACGAGTGCTCTGTTTGATTGCTCTGATGCAATCTGTCTGATGAGCAGTCATTGTCGCTTGTCAATCAAAGGCTGCGAAAAAAGTCGCTTATTACGCGTTATAAAATAATAAGCGTATACATATCACGTCGTTCTCTCTTTTGCTACTATATAAGGCCATTGCACATAAATTTTTATAGTCGTAACAACGTTGCTGTCCGTTGCTGTCCGTTGCTGTTCAGTCTAGACGTGCTTTTAATTATATTAATCTGTCACCTCGCGTTACGAAAAATGTACAATTTTAATGTCAAACGTCGCACAAAACACTTTGTAGATTTAATTTTATTGCTGGAACAATATCTGAGATTATGAAGTGTTGCGTAGGCGTATGTATATTATACATTTACACTTGATAAGGACTGGATTCTCAGTCGAAACGTCGTGTTAACTGATGAATAAATGTTGCCAGTTTTGGTCGGAAAAAAGAAAGTTTTCTTTATTATAATGTTTTAAAAACGTCGTGACAAAAGCTGCAAGAATATACAATAAAAATAGGGGCTTTTATATAAAAAATTTAGATCAAAAGCGTCTTAAATTTTTTAAATAAAACACTATAGGGGTTAAATAAAAAATAGTTTTATTGCATATTCTTGTAGCCCTTGTCGAGACGTTTTCAAAACACTATAATGCAACTCTCTTTTGTTAAGAATTTCCTGAGATATTTTCAGAAAGATGCACGGGGTAGCGCATCTTTCTGTGGTAGCTTGCAATGACACTGATAGGTGGCGCATAATGGTTTGATTAACCCGTAAGTTTTCAGTTGAGAGCGAATATAAGCAGGTCCAGGCAAAGCAAAATCATGAGCTGCGGTGGGGCATTGTCTTGTTCGCTGTATCAAGTTTTGATTGGACCTGGTGTGTTCTTGCGTCTCTGCTGACGTGCCTTCCTTGACCGGCGGCTTGCTGCGGCTTTGCCCTCGGCGTGGAGGAGCTATCTGATTCCTCATCTGGACACCCCTCCGACTTGGAGGGAAGCACCCCTGTACGAACATCGCTTAAGCGACATGCGGACGAGGAGCTAGCTGAGTTTGTCGGCTCTGACAAACTTCCTCGCGTTGAGAATATATTAACTGCTCAAGGTAAATTCATTACCGCTAACCGCTTTCAATGTCTGGCCAATCTGGTTGACTTGCATAAGGATTCTGGAGGGCCGTCGGGATTGCATGCCTCCGGCTCTAAAAATAAGCATGTTCACACGCATCTATCTAGTGACGCGACGGCTCAGGATGCCAATTTACAAAGGGCAGTTAACCCGCAAAAACTTAATAAGAAGCCTCCCCCTATATACCTCGCTTCTAGAATTTATCGACTCACTCAAGCAATCTGTCGGAGAAAATTTTTATTTAAAATACCTTGGGAGCCAAGTAAAGATACAATTTTTAAATATTGACGATTTTACCGCCTTCAAGAAGTTTGCCATTGCAAGTAAATTCTCCTTCCACACATATTCTTTGCCGGAGGAAAAAACTATCACTGTGACATTGAAAGGCTTGCCGAATATTCCCAATCTCACTATCTCCAATGAATTAAAGCGACTTGGAATTGACGTAAATTTTTGCACGATGCTGAACGATGAGAATAGCTTGTACGCTACATATAGAGTTAACTTGAGTGCAAAGTATTCGCTTTCTCATCTGCGAAAGATAAGATTCCTATTCTATTCAAGAGTTTATTGGGATAAATTCATAAATCGAAAAGTGATTCTCCAATGCTTTAGATGTCAAGCATTCGGACATACTTCTGCGAATTGTTATAAAAAACCCCGCTGTGTCAAATGTGCTGAGGATCATATCACGTCATCATGTAAGAAAGATCCGAATTCACCGGGTAAGTGCGCTAATTGTTCCGGGGATCATCCAGCTAGTTATACGCAGTGCCCTTCGTATTGAAATTTCTCGAGAAGCGAACGTCTTTGAATCGACCTTCTGGATTGCAAACAACCCGCACAATAGTAGTAAAAACTTGCATGTACACTTCTCTTCCCTAAATAGTAATGCCCCTTTGCATTCCGGTGGTTCGGCTGTGTCAACAAACAAACTTTACATTATTCGCCTCCGAAAACTTATCTCAAGGCCTTGAGCATGAATAACACTCGTAGTGGTGGAAATTCTGCCATCTCGGAGGATCTGGCCAGTTTTAATGGTCTCATTTCTGAAATTAAAAAACTTAGTCAATTTGTGAATATTAATACAATGCTTGTCGTGATAAAAGATCTTAATAAAAAGTTGGCCACTTGCTCAGATGGTCTTAGCAGATTGCAAGCTTTTGTTGAGGCAGCTGAACTGCTTTAAAATGTCTCCCGTCAACTCTTCACTAAAGATATGCTTGTGGAACGCCACCAGCCTGAATAACAAACATTTGGAATTCCATCATTTTCTCCTTGGTAACAATATCGATGGTTACCGAAACGTAGTTGCACCCTGACACTAATCTTAGCTTTTCGGGTTATAATATTGTTCGTTTGGATGCTTTGCGCGTTAGGGCGGGCGGCTTGGCCATTATGGTCAGTAAATCTTTGCGATATCATTTGATACCTCCACCTGCGGTGGATGGCTGTGAGCTGTTGCTGATCAAACTGCTTTCGGGTTTGAAATTCACTTTGGGAGTATCTTATATTTCTCTCAATGTCAAATTTGATATTAATCTCTTCGAAGATTTATTTAGAGACCATCATCAGCTTCTGCTCGGTGGGGATTTTAATGCCAAACATCGTTCTTGGAATAATTTCAATAATAATAACAGAGGTATTCACTTGCTCAATTTTGTTAATCAAGAGACACGGTAGTGTCTCGCGCCAAGTACGCGCGGAGCGAGACAGCCGTGGCTCTATATACGCGACGCGACGAGTTATATATATGTTGAGAGTGCTCGAGATTTTTAGATCTCGATAACTAGTGAACGGATCGTTCTAACTAGGCTCAATGGAAAGCTTGGACCAAATTTATATATTAAAATCATTTTTATTTTTCCCCTACGTGGCCTACGAAAAAATATATTGCGATGCAAAAGTCCAGACCTGAAAATTTTACATTAAGATACGTACTTCTCCGTTTGCTAGTCTCGCCACGGCGCGCGGCGCAGCACTGTAGTGTCTGAGATTTTGTCCAGTTCATGTCCTTGCCGTTATGCGATGCGGCGCTGGCGTTAGTTCGATCACATGTGATGTGACACATGTAAACATAACATAACCATGAAGCTGCCCATACACGTCGCGAGTCCGGCTCGGCTGGGTTTCTACTCGTTCGTGGGTGAGATGTTACGAGACGGGCTCGGCGTCCGACGAGCCAAATTTCGGGACTATTCGGGAGTGTGTGTGTGGTGAAAAACGTTTGAGTCTGGCTCGCGAATCAAATTCGTACATGTTATGGGCTGCTTTAGACGTCCGCGTCGCGTCGTCGAGAAATATTCCGTCCGCGTCGTCGCGTCCGAACACTCCAAACGGAGTACTTGAGTGCTAGAGTGACAGAGTTCGCGCCTTGTGGATGGCTGGTTCCTGGAATACACCCTGAGCGAGGATGGCTAGGTTATATCTATCGTACGTATTGCTCTTTCTCGCGGTCACGCTCGCGTCCCCCGCTCGCGTCCCCCGCTCGCGTTCGCCGCTCGCGTTCGCCGCTCGCGTTCCCCGCTCGCGTTCCCCCCCTCTCTCTCTTTCTCTCTCTCTCTCCCCCTTTCCCTTCCCCCTCTCCCCCCTCTCTCTCTCTTTTTCTCTAATAATGACTATCAAATATATGTGTAAAATTGAATCTAAATATTTTTTATATTATAACACAAAAATTATATCTGACAGTGACATCCTTAATTAAATGTGCAGTGTAGTTTGTATTATAAATTATTAATTGCCTTATTTTGTTAACAAACTTTACTATACATATGTTATCTACTATAACATTCTGCCAATAGCATTGTAGGTACATGCCAAATTCTGTATCAAATCTGTTTTTCTTTCGACAAAATTTATTTAAAGCAAACACTGCATAATGTGCTCTCGACAAACTTGACTTTGCCTAATATATTCATATTTTATGTCTTAATTTTTTTAATGATTTATAATACAAACTACACTGCACATTTAAGGATATCAAACTCACAAGGGGAGGGCGCGACGGCCGGGAAACGGATTTGAATGAAACTTATTCCTGTAGTAACCCTTGACTAACAGTGAAACATAGTAAAGCGCTAGCGCGCAACTCTCAACCGTTTTCGAGAAAAAAATTTTTGAAAATTTTGCGACGCAAGTCTACCGGTTCGCTAGCGGTGAGATTCGACGAAGTGGCGTAGCCGCGCAGCTAAGGCGCGCGGCTGCTACGCCGCCGGCCCGGGTTCGATTCCCGTTGCTTTTGCAGATCTTTTTTTTTCCATTTTATTTATTTGCATTAATAATAAAAACGTTGAATTAAAACAAAATAAATACATTGAATAATTTTAACAAAAAATAAACAAAAATGCTTATCAAAAAAATTTTAATACACAGTCATTAATAGTAATTATTTCTCGCTGCTTCAAACTGTTGTGAGCGCACAACGCACTTGGCAACCGAATTGCCAAGCGTTAGGGAAATTCGACCCTAGCGACTAAACGCAGAGACCAAAGATCCATCGAGGACCGATATCGCTGACGCGAAGGTCAGCGCAGAGCGCTGACCACACAGGTTAATGCTACCACGGGCGATCCCGAGGTAGCAACAGGAAACCGATATAAGATCGCCGAATCGAACAACCCGGCAGTCGGTCCAAGAACTCCACGACGACGCGTCGCTACATCAACGAACTCTAACAAATCGCGAGACGGGAACATTAAATAAAGGACACCACGTCCAGCCGAGCTCTGGTGTATTTAATAAAGTATTAAGGTGTTCAACAAAGCGTAATCATTGATCGAGCCCGCCAGACGTCCGCATCCCGATCCTCCAGTGCTCGCGAGCGGAGCACGACCCCTATAGCCGTCTGAACGGCTAACAAAACGTATATTTATAAACAAAGGACAATGATTAATTTTAACAAAAGTTGGAGCACTTTTGAAATAATAAAACATGAACTATTTTTTATACTGTTTAATCAATGAACAAGAATATAAAGAAATATACATATATATATACTGATATTATATAGAAATACATTTTTTTGTTGTACAAGGCTTTTAATGACTTACAATTATTCATTCTCACTTTCGATGCCCTGCGGATATCGTTCACAATGTCCTGCATGATAATTATCGTAAAAACATTTAAAACAAAGATATATCACACACCAGGCACATTTTATAAAAGAAATTTCTTTACAGACGCTACAGTTTTGCTTTCCAAGCGTTATTGGAAAGCAGATTTCGTTGACATTTGAAAAAAAGGTTCTCTCTTCCACTAATTTTACGTTTGAAGCAGCGAGAAATAATTACTATTAATGACTGTGTATTAAAATTTTTTTGGTAAGCATTTTCGTTTATTTCTTGTTAAAATTATTCAATTTATTTATTTTGTTTTAATTCAACGTTTTTATTATTAATGCAAATAATAAAAAAATAAAAAAAAAAGATCTGCAAAAGCAACGGGAATCGAACCCGGGCCGGCGCGGCGGCGTAGCAGCCGCGCGCCTTAGCTGCGCGGCTACGCCACTTCGTCGAATCTCACCGCTAGCAAACCGGTAGACTTGCGTCGCAAGATTTTCAAAAATTTTTTTCTCGAAAACGGTTGAGAGTTGCGCGCTAGCGCTTTACTATGTTTCACTGTTAGTCAAGGGTTACTACAGGAATAAGTTTCATTCAAATCCGTTTCCCGGCCGTCGCGCCCTCCCCTTGTCAGATATAATTCTTGTAAGTTATAATCTTTGCACACTTACAAGCTATGAGGAAGCAATGTGCAAGTTTCTACTTGCACACTTAAAAGCTATGAGGAAGCAATGTGCAAGTTTTTACTTGCACACTTAAAAGCTATGAGGAAACAATGTGCAAGTTTCTACTTGCATATTTTTATTACTTCATATTGCGAGAGTGCTATGTCAGCAAAAACTCTGTAAGATGCAGAGTGAAATCCTGCGCGATCTTAGTACCACCAGTTTTCAGCGAACGAGCTTTCGAATTGATAATTGTTTTCTGAGAATCCATTGCAACGCATAAGAGGAGCTGGAGATAGGGGTGTCTTTCAGGAAGTTCATGACGTTTGACGATTATCTCTTGGCTGATGCGTCGCTTGAACAGTGCGAATCTACTAGCAGGGGTCACAGTTATAATCTCAGGACTAAAAAAATCATCAAATTCGACAATCTGCCCAATTTCGCGATCGATTCGAACAAAAAAGACTTGATTGTCGATCACGCACAAGTAAATAAAAATTTAAATGTGATCCATGTGGAAAACCGGTTTAACCGGTTTTCTTTTAAGTAAGATTTTTGTAAATTTTAATTATGGTTTTTTAATAAACCAGTACTTTTCTGAAAATTTGATTGTTTTAAACTTAATTAAATCATAATTTTTTAAATTCTCAAATCATAGTTTAAGTCGACTGAACGAAAGCACAACCTGCTTCGCGCAATAGGACATATAACGTAATAATTATTTATTCTCTTCTGGGTGTCATCTTATTGAACTTTAAAACCCGGTGCATACATTTTAATAAATAAAGTATTAATAAAGAATGGATGGTATTGAATTTGGCTAGAAATATCCTTGGTTGCTCTTTTACAAATTTTGAGATAGCGGGATGTATTCTTTTTAAAGAGAGTATTATTAAAGGAAAGTTGATGTTGATTTTGGTGTTTGATGAAAGGATTTTTTTCTATTTTAATTTAAAAAAAAGTTGTTAATTTTGGTGATCGATGAAAGGATTTTTTTCTATTGTAATTTGAAAAAATCCTTTTATGGGAAATATTTTTTAAAATAATTAAATCTTTTATTTTGTGAAAAATGTAAGATTAAATTATTTTATTATATATTTTTTGAAAACTTGTATCAATATTACTATGTTTGTATGTTTTTATGTTTTTAAACAATATTTAAACAATATTAAAATTTTATAATTAGTTTTACGGAGTGGGTACTAAGTTTGCTCACTCCAACCCTCCTCCTTTCTCAGGCCGGGCTTGGGACCGTCCAAGGCGGAGTTAAAAAAAAATATAAAAAATAGAAACAAAAAAAATAAAAATATAAAATTTTTAAGGTTTTATGGTTTTATAAGTATAAAACCATAATTTGAAAGTATCGCAGTTTTTTAAAATTTTTGAAAAAAAGAATTTGATAAGAAAGCTAAAACTGTGATACTTTCGGCACAAATTTTTGAAAAATATTTCTTAAAGCTTAATCCAATACTTTAATAATAATATTTTAAATATGTTGCAATAGGATTACTTGTAAATATATGTTTTCTTTATGAAAAATATTACCATGCAACTTAAACTCTACTATATTTTTTTCTTCTGCGACAGCCACGATGCCTGTTCGAAAAATTCACCCGGTCACCCATCTATAGTAATCATGCTTAGGTTTCCTTCACCTCGTTCGAACCTCAATGTAGATTCTCCAAATTGTCCAATATTTCAATGCTTGTCTTTCAATATTTATTTTTATGCTTATGTACTTATTTTTATACTTATTTAATTTCTTACTTATTTATTTATTTTTATACTTATTAATTTAGGCAACGTTTTTATAATTTACGCAATGTTTAGTATATATCACATCGTTATAACTTTAAATTATTATTCTTCTGGAAAAGGCAGTAATTCTTTTTCTTTAATAACTTTCAGACAATGTCTACGCATGTCTTGCATATTTATTGAATATTTTTTATTAGATGGATTTTCTCCTCTTGCTATTGATATAGCAAATGCTGCTGCAAATATACCACACGATGCTAAGTCCGGTTGCTTTGTAACTTTCTCAAATATAACATTGTTTGGGGTCAAATTTGGGTATCGCTTTTTTATGTAGTTTTGTTCAAATAATGACAGATTATTGTAAGAGTGTGTTGCAAAGTACAAACTATCATATATATGAAGTTTATCTCCGTCATAATAAATACAGTGCCAGTGGTTGCCGGCTTGACGACCTCCAACAATCTGAACATCTGGCATAAAGATCGAATCAACCCAATGTAAACCAGTAATAAATAATACATCAACACGCTTAAATTGAGTTTTATTCTCTATTATCTTCATAATTTCGTTTAAAGGTCTATCATCTAGCCACGAATCTTCTTTTAACACGTTCTCTTCTAGAGTTTGTGGTGGTTGGTAAATTTCTACACATTCTTCGTTGTCGTTTATAAATGCCTCATTAGTATGTCCAGACGTCATGTTAATTAAGTATTCTTCTGAATTATTTTTGTTTTTGTTATTAGAAATATCTTCCATGAATATTTCAAATACGCTTGATTTTGATATTTTGTTCTGCTTATTTAATCCAATAAAAATAGGTTTATGATCTGAGAAATAAGTTTCGTATACTCCAGCACTATAATTTAATATTCCCTCTGATATAAATATTACATCTATCTGCGTATTGAACTTTGTAGTTGATACTTGTGTGCCAATTGCACGTTTAAAGTGTAATTTATTTAAATGTTTTTCCAAAAATCCTCCTTCATTATATGAGTCATAATTAAAGTCACCTATTATAATTCTTTCATTACTTACTGACTTGCTTAAAATATTATTTAGTTCATGCACAAACATAGTTGTAGGTGCTGATGGAGACTTATAACCAGTAATGATTTCCACCTTATTTACGGTTATACGTATCAAGTCTATATGACGATATTGTCCATTTATAATTTCATCTTTTTGTATATGTTCATCTATAAATGCGTTCAGTTCTTTTCTGATAAAGCATATGATTCCTTTTGGTAAACGTTTATCATAATTATCTGTTCGGAATAAAATATTAAATCCGTCAAACGTCAAATCATCTGTTGTGATTGTTTGTGATTCTGCAAAAACTAATAAATCGGCTTGTTTATACCATTTATCACAAGATATATTGATTAGATTTTTATTTAGAGATCGTACGTTTTGGTATATAATTTTTATTCGATTTCCTTCTATTACTTTGGAATATGATAATGTAAGAAACTTCTCTTCTCTTAGACGTTTTATTTCTAACTCCAAAGAATTATCTTTGGATGGTTTTTTTGGAGGTGTGAAACTTCCAAGAATGTATAAATCAGATAATTTTGTCACTCTACTCAGTGCTACGTATAGCATTGGCCTTGTCATACGACAATTATTTCTTAAATCCATACATACTTTTTCGTAAGTTTGACCTTGGCTCTTATGTATTGTCAAAGCTTCGGCTGGCGTGATGGGAAATTGTTGTCTTACGATTTGATATCCCATTCTTTCATTAACGTTCAATACGACAGAGAGTGATGATATAGGAACCAAACACATTTCCATAGAATTTTTATTCATATATTCTACGTATGGTCTGCGTTGTTCCATACCAATTCTATTATTATTGAAATCTAGCCATATTTTAATTGGTTCTTCTGTACCTTGTTTAAACGTTATGTTTTTCAATATGCCACAAGCTCCGTTAACTAGGCCATCTTCAACATCTATATTAGTAACTATCATGTATTTAATACCCACTTTTAATACTACTTTGTAAGCCAAGCCACCACATTCTGTTCTTTTTCTTTTTTTTAATGACGTTAGTAATTTATTTCTCAATTTACTACTAACTTTTCCTAAAACTGTGTCTTTGGCTATAGATTCATAAGCTGTACCATCTTTTAAATTAATTTTTAATTGATTAAAATTATCTACTGAATGATTATCAGCATATAATCTGATTGCATCTTTTGGAACGTATTCCTCTGACGTTTCTCTGGACCTAATTAGTGCAATATCATTTTCAGACATTGTTCCTCTTGCAAGATTGTTAAGAGTTTCAATAAATGTTTTGTCTTCCCTTTGTCTCATTATTTCTGTCAACTCAAAATATTCAAATTCATTCCATAGAACATTTTCTGAAAATAAGCTTAACATGCATGATTTCGGGCATAAATATATTGAAGTATCCATAACTGGTGGTAATTGATAAAGATCGCCGACCATTAGGACAGAAACTCCACCAAAACTTCTATTACGACCCATTATTTGTCTTAATCTTGTATCGATCCGACTAAACATCGTACTACCCACCATCGATATTTCATCTATAATTAATAATTTTAATTCAAATAAGTTTTCTCGAATAGTATTTGCCACGTCTGCTGACAGTTCTGGCATTTGTCCTCCATACTGTGTAATTGGTAATGCAAAAGCAGTGTGTAACGTTACGCCACCTATTAGAAATGCTGCTTTTCCTGAGGGTGCGCATAATAATATTTTTAACGAATTGTTTTTTTCACCAGGTATATTCTCGAAATAATTCAATAATAGCTGATAAATCGCATTGATGACTGTGCTTTTTCCAACACCCGCTGATCCGCTGATATATAGTTTAATTGGTAAATTATCAGTTGTGAAACAATGTAAAATATGCATTGCGATTTCCCTTTGTTTGTCATTTAATTTTTGAAGTATACTCATCATTTCTTCTTTTGTGGCTTTAGGAGGACTACTTATTTTTCTTCTACTGTCCTTTGAGCAATCTGCTACACCTGTTTGACCAAATATATCTATCTCTTGTTCTTTTGGGATTTTTGTTTTCATAAAAGATTCTACCTCCTCATCTTCTATTTCTTGTTGATCTTTTTGTGCTTGAGTAAGTGCATTGTCAATTTCTGCATCACCTATCACTGAAAAATTTTTTCTATTTTTTTCAATCAAATGAATATTTTCTATATAAATTTGTTCACAATCTTTTGTCTCTACATCATCTATTTCGTTTTTCCAAGGCAAGAACAACAAAATCTGTTCTCTGAAATAATTATATCGATCTTCTTGCAATTTGTAACGACGAAATCTAATAATTTTCTGTTCTTTCCGTTTTCTAATTTCGTTGTCTTCATCATATTCATCATCGCTATCACTTTTGTATGTAATTCTTTTCTCTTCACAATTAGCTGCGTATTCGGCCAGACAAACATCTGAAAATTTTTGATAATTCCTATTCTCGTACTTTTCAATTATATTTTTGTAGTATATATCTGTTGATTCGTCACTTATTTTTCTTAAATGTTTGTCATTTTTCAACATACGGACACGCTCTTTTTGTGGTGCAGTATTAATATAAACCACAGCTCTACTGCACAATGAAAGTGGCAGGCCAAGGACATGGTAGACGGCTTCTTGTGCAGACATAGTATTACCATTTATGAAAACGTTCGCGATCTTTCTAAACTTTTGTCTAATATTTAAATTGCCATTTTCCAAATCTTTTGCTGCTTCTCTCAGTAATCGTGATAGACCAGCATCGACTTTTGTGACGTAATTAATCATGTATGAAGCACAACTATATGGATCTAAAACAAATTGAATATCCATGTTTGATTCAAGAAGAGTCAATATGGTTTTATTGTATGCATTGATCGCTACTTCGTTGCTTCGTCTTTTCAAGAATATCTTAGTTCTTGATAATGTGCTTCTAATTGTTTGAATATAATCTCTTTCCGTCATTTCTAATTGTTCCAACATGTCTTTGAAAGATACGATTATATTTTTTTCAAAAAATACTTTCATCAAATCTCTAATTTTTTTTCTATTGGTTTTATCGTTTTTAATCTTTTCATTTTCGGCTAATGGTTTGAGAATCATAGTCTCTTTCATAACAAACATTGGAATATTAAACCTACATGTCGATTTATTTTTTCGACCTCTGTAACACGTTGCTTTATGCCGATGTATTTGCAGACGTATCAACGGATTTTTAACATCGTAAGCACATGTAATGTTTTCATCTATCCACTGTATTAACTTTTTATTACCTTCTTCATTTTCTTCGTCGTAAATCGGAGCATCTTTGCAATATAAAAGATTGTGCGTATGAACAGTACCTCTTGCTTGAAATTCTCGCCTCTGAAAATAGTCAACTACATAGTTTTCTCCAAATGGACCATGTTCATTTTGTAATATAGACATAATTAAATTAAATCTTTCTTCTATATATCTGACACAAGTCACAGGATCTTCTCTTATCAACTTTGTTTTCTCTGCCATGTCTAAGTGTATTGCCTCATATGTGCTGATGTTTTTATTGTATCGTATTTTGTATAAAATTTTTAATAAATCAGGATTTTTATGCTCACACGCAGAACATGTCATAAACAATGATGGAACACCACATTGTCTGATCATACTCATTAAATGTTTCTTTTTGCTTTCCCAATACGAGGGTGACGATCGTACTTGTTTGAGAAATTTGTATCCATCGTTATGACGAATGGAATCGTTTAAAAAATTCGAATCTTTAATTTTATTGGCAGTTAAGTTATCATTTTTCTTTACTCTTCTTAAGCAAATATTTATATTTGACATTATTGACTTTTCCAATTTTTGTTTAGCCATAAATAAAATTCTTGTAGGTTGACACGATCTTCTATCTCTGTTCCTCGATTCAAATTTAATTCGTTGCGAATACGTTAATTTATTTTTCTTGTCTAGAATTTCTCCTCCAAAAATTTTTGGAAAACAGAGTTCATCGAAATTTTCGGTTAAGTGCCAAGGCACTGGATATTTGTCTTGTCCCGGAGCTATAATTTTAATGTCTGCAGATATTTCTTTGTTCCTATCGACAATGAGAACTTCATCATTTGGTTCGAAATAATCAGATTCTTCAGATTCCGATTTATTGTCGTGTTTTTCTACATCAGATAGATTTTTTATATAATTGTAGCTATCGCATTTATCATTAGTATCGACAATAAATTCCAATTCTGTAGTAAAGTTTCTGTTATATTTTTTAAAAAAATTATTGTCAATGTTTATATTATTTTTTATATACAAAGGCGTTTGTAGTAAGTACTCCAAAGCTTCACAAATCTTTGCTGGTTTTATAGTTTCATACATGTAATCAGACTTGTGTTCTATGTGCCTTTTCAGCTTTATTTGAATAGTCGACATTTCATCAAAAGTTCGAGGTAAAACATTCACCATCTCAATAATTTCAACTGGGATATTAACTATACTTCCTTTTAGTGATAATTGAGGGTTAATAGCATACGGTTGCAATGCTTTTATTTGCATGAACGGAATATATGGTGACACCATTCGTTCTTCAAGGGCAGTTAAATTTGTCACTACTTTTGGCACATTTGGAAATCTTAAATCTGCATTTGATGCTGTTTTTGGAACGTCTCCTAATGTAATATATTTTTTACATGTCTTGCAGACGTATTCCGATGAGTTATTAACAATTTGATTAATAAATTCATTAATTGCAATCTTTGTGTTACTAAATTTATTTCGTATTTTCGTAATATTAAAACGTTCTACTGATTTCAAAAAAAACAAATTTTCGCAACACACACATACTATATCTGGTCCAAGTTTTCTGTTTTTTAAAAATTTCATTATCAATACATTATAATAATATTCATTATCTTTGATGCCACTATTTATTTTGTTCTGAACAGAATTGCTGTAGTTTTCTCGATATCTAAAAAAATCGTCAAGTCTTAATAATCTTTTACGTTCAATATCAAAAATTCTTTGATTTGCGTTGTAGTTAAGATCTTCCCGTAACGTGCGCAAATTTCGTATTCTATTTCTATTTTTGATTTGTTCACTTATCTGGTAACTTGTATCTTTTCTTGTGACTTTCATTCTTTCTACATTTTTCTCCTTTTCCGATTCTCTGTATAACGGTCTTTTTCGAATAATTTTCATTCTTTGTAGATTTTTGTCTCTCTCTGCTTCTTTAAACATTTGATTTTGACGTTTATTTATTATTCTTTGCTGATTCCAGTTTCTTTCTTTCTTTTTATACATAGGATCTTGACGTATTTGCCTCATGCGTTGTCTGTTTTTTTGTCTTTCGATTTCTTTGTGTGACGAAGGATCCATTCGTATTCTTTTTACGCATTTTACTGTTTCACATTCACGTTTACGTTTCATCAAAATTTTATTATCCTTATTTTTTAAATTTACACTTTTTTTCTTTAATTTTGGCATTTTAATAGCTAAATGTTTTTTAGTTGCCTTTTCTTTCAATCTACCAAGTATTAGTTTTTTTTCTTCTGCCAAGCTCGTCTGTTTTACTTTTCTTTATCTCTTTTTTACTCTCTTCTTGTTTCCTTTATTTTTAATTTTTTTCTATCTGCTGTTTTTCTATATCTCTCGTGCTAATTCTGTTTAATTTAAAAAATAATAATGTATTTTTTAAATAATTGTATCATATTCCATAAAATTTATTTTTAAAAATACGTTACACAGTCAAAAATTTTCTGGTAAATTAGCACATGTTAACACTAAAGATGTATTTAGGCGAGGAAAATGTATTCAAAGGAAATGAAGATGTATATAATTAAATATATTACATAAAAGCAGAACACGAGTGCTTTCAAGAATATTTTCAACATCAGATTGATGAAAATAATTATTTTTATCCCATGTGTGGTATGTAAATGTAGTGTAAATAAATAAGTATTATTTATTTAAAAATGTCCTATAATATCGTGTAACAATTTGTAGAGGATGGAAGTAGTACCTATACTGAAACAAAGTCTGGTATTCAGAATATCTTTGAAGGCACCGTGTTTTGCTACAAGGTCTGTGTCAAAAATGGTTTCGCACAATCCACACGTCATAAAACTGGTCTCATTAA